>PVIJ01002266.1:52385-166264 GCA_004024925.1 Scalopus aquaticus
GCGGCGAGAGGTTTCACCAGAGCCAGAAAGGGGAGCAGAACAGGCAGATCAGAAATACACTGCTGAGGGGAGCAGCGGGCGAGGCAGGAGAGGTCTGCCACGCCATGTGGGATTCTCCCCGGCCGGGCGTCGAACTCATGTCGCCGCTGCCGACAGCTCCACAGCGCAGCGCTTAACCGCTGCGCCACCGGGGAGGCCCGAGATTTAGTTTCTTGACTCCACATAGTTAATATCCCCAGCTTCAGTCATTATATATTTTTTCTTTATCTATTAAATGAGCTTTAAGCTCACATTTTTTTTGGAGGGGGTAAATTTGACATATAACATATATTTATTTCAGTTGTACAACATAATTCAATATATGCATATATTGCAAAGTAATCTCACAATTAGTCTCATTAACATCTGTCACTACATATAAATACAACTTTCTTGTGATGAGAACTTTTAAGATCTATTCTCAGCAACTTTCAAATATGAAATTATTATTAACTATAGTTAGCAAGCTGTACATTACATCCCCAGAAGTTATTTATTTTCTATCTGTAATTAGAAACCTTTTGACTCCCCTTCATCCATTGTTGCCTGCCTCTACCCTCAGAGCTTCTTTTACATTTTTAAAAGTGTAAAGCAGAATGTAAATATAGACTAACACTATCATATCACTAGTAGTAATTGTTATTTTTAGGCAGCATTTCTAAATATAAAGGATAAAGTATGTAAATCTGTCATGCTCAGGCTTGGGAAGAATACAGGGAAATGAGTCAGAAAAACTAAGAAATAGTAAAACAAACACATTGTTAATTATAAAAAAATAGAAGTGCAATGTTGCAATCTTAAAATGTCAATCCAACTTTTTAATTATTTTTCTAATTATATCACATTCTCAATCTTGATGTAGTAGACATCTGTTGCAGGGTGTGTGTGTGTGTCTGTGTGTGTGCACGCGCGCATGCGTGTCTTGTACCCTGCCCCCTTCTACCAACAGCAAACTTTCCTGAGACAGCAGCTTTCCCCAAACTCTCTGGTTTTCTAGTGGGCTACATAACAAGGTTACTCTCTTCACTTGGCCTGGGCTGGCTCTGCCCATGGACTTGTAGGTGACCCACGCCAGGGTAATCAGCATCCTCCTTTGTAACTATATAATTGAGTTACGTAGTTCTTAGAAAGGGGTGATCTCTCCTCTCTAGGGTTCTCAGTGAGATTTTTAAAAATTGGGGGCTATTTTGTCGATGAACAGCTATATACTCTCATTCTGACTTTCCTGTTGGTGTTTGGGCACAGAGATCATCTTTTGAGGGATCTGAATCCATTTTTTCCCCCACATGTCACATTTTGTTTCTAAGCACCACATCTGTTTATTAGATAATGGAGTTGACATGGATTAAGAATGTACATTAAAAGGGTCCAGAATTTTTGAAAAAAGAGGATAAGTTGAAGTAAAAGAAAACTCTCATACACTTCAAAAAATATCAAATTGATCACATCAACTGTGGCATTTCCAGGTTCCTAAAGCATATAATACCTATTAGGTATTCAAACTGTTAAAAATTTGCTTTAATCTTGGTTTGAATCAGGATGTTTGTTTGTAATCATCAAGCATGCTAGCTGGTTTCATATTTTTCTGTATTTCCTCAAAATAGACATTTCCTTGTCACTTAACACATTTCCCTGAGCAACAGAATTAGAAGTTAATTCAAAGTCACAAATGTGCTTTACAGATGGTGTTTTGGTAATGAAATTATATGGTAGATTAGTATAAGAAATAGCTTCAAATTGACCTTGGACATTAGACCCCCAAACTGAGTAGTGACAAGGCATCATGCATGTTGATATTGCAACCTCTGGCGTCTCCTTACCTTTCATTGTTTTTACCTGGTGAAAAACAAAATGAGACTCAGCATCTGGTTCGCTACTGTCTAACAAACTACCAAAACGTAACGCAGAAGCCTTAGTACACTTATTTAAATATTTGTTGGAAAATACCTGTAGCTTTATTTACAACGAACATCCTTTATGTTTGTCCCACGTGCTCTCCTTTGTTCTCGAGTACAATCAAGGACTGAGAGAGAATAGCATCCCCTCTAGGTATAAACAAATATGTTTATTTTACTTCAACAAATATGAAAGGGTTAAAACAAGATTATAGACAATCTCACAACTTCTTCCAAAAAGGAGGTGCCAAGGAGTTAAGAATTTATACACCTCTATAATCTCCACCCTTCTCACCAAATCAACCAACGATATAGGTAAATCCAAGTCCTTGTTAAGCAAGCCAAGCATTTTCACTAGTCCCCTTGGCCCCTCCCACTTTGTGCCTAGCCAAACATTACCCTAGGACATCCTAGAGCTAACGCTTACTTAATTATTTCAGATCCCCGCCATCACTCTCACAACGGGAACTCCCCAAGCCAGTTATGAATTCTTTGGTCGTGTATTTATTGTTTTCACTTTACTACTAAGACCTTGAAAAATTAGAGAAAAAATATTGCTTCATGAGCATCCACTTTGAGGATTCCAAAAATTTAAAAGCCACCCCCGTGGGGCGGTCCACTCTGACGGCGCCCTGGCTTGTCATATTAGCACTGGGTAAGTGCTCAGGTTCTGATTTGGGACTAAAGAGCTCACGCTCTTCTGGCTCAGGTTCTGTGAACTGAGTCATTCTGGCACTGAGAATATTCCGTGACTCAGCAGGCCCGAAAAGGAGGATGTCAGGTCCAGATAATTTCGAGTCTTTTAAAGGCAAGCTGGGGAACATAAACAACACAATGGAAGAATTTCGCAGTGGGTCTCCATACCCAGGGGAAAAATGTCATTCCATTCCCAGCCTTTTCACTTCCTTCCTTGCCCGTTAAACGACTGGTTACACTTTAATTTAGAGTCAGGAAATCACTTTAGAAAATTCATTTTGAAGCTGTGACCAGGCCTATTATTCTCAAGGGACCGTGTCAGTAACCTCCCCCATCCCCCGACACCCAGGGACCTCTCCTGGGAAAGGACTGGCGCTCGGCCCTGCGTAGCGGGGTTTACTCCCGGGGCGACCCGCTGGGGCCGGGGCTGCAGGAACCCCGCCGGCGGGTCCCTCGGGCTTCTGCCCCCGGGCGCCGCCCAGCCGGACGCAAGGTCGGACACCTGGCGGGGCGGGGACCCGCGCTGCTGCGGCCCAGGTTGGCGCGGGGCCTAAAGACCAACTCAGCGTGACCTTACCGGCCCCGCGTCGCCCCCTGGAGACACCTCCGTCACCCCCTCCTCCAATCCGGAGTCTCCTGGGCACGCGGAGCTAGGGGACACCGGGGTCCAACTCTCGCAGGGCGCTGGCTCCGCAGCCTCCCTTTCCCTCCCGGCATGCACCGCCCCGCCGCCCCTCCCTCCCCCTCCCTCCTGCCCCTGTTCCCCCTCCTCTCCCCTCCTGCCTCCCACCCCCTCCCGCTCCCCGCCCACCCTGGCGCCCCTCAAGGCCCCTCCCTCGCCGACCGCGCGCGCGGCGGGCCCGAGCGCGAGCTGCCGCCGCCCCCGCCGCCGCCGCCGCCTGTAGCAGGGCGGACGCGCAGTCCACAGCGCGCGGAGGGCGGGGGAGCAGCTCCGGGGGCCGCGGGAGCCGCTGCGAGGAGGCAGGGGTTGGGCTTTCTCTCCGGCCAGACCCCACCCCACCCAGCCGACCCCACCCCCTGCTCCTTCCTCCCCGGGGGCGCGCGTTCGGGCACGCGCTCGGAAGTCGGGGGTCGACGCCGAGCGCTGGCTTAGTCCCGGGTGGTTGAGGGAGGCGCGGAGGTGGCGCACCGGCCGCTGGTCAGGAGAGCCGCGCGGTCTTCCCTCTGCGCGCCCGGCGGCCAGTCTCTCCGGCGCAAGCCGCCGCCACCCGCCCCGAGAGTCCGGCCGGTGGGCCCCGAGGCGCAGCCGGCGGAGCGGCCTCCCGGGGACGCCGCGGGGCTAGAGGAAGGTGCCAGCGCCTTTGCCTACGTAGTGGCCCAGCGCAGGGGCGGAGGGATGAGGGGCGGCGAGAGGGCCGCGAGGGCGCTGCGGCCCCGGGGGCGGCTCTGGCCGGCGTTGGTGGTGCTGGCGGCCGCCGCGGCGGGCTGCGCCCGGGCGGCCATGGATGAGTGCACGGACGAGGGCGGGCGGCCGCAGCGCTGCATGCCGGAGTTCGTCAACGCCGCCTTCAACGTGACCGTGGTGGCCACCAACACGTGCGGGACTCCGCCCGAGGAGTACTGCGTGCAGACCGGGGTGACCGGGGTCACCAAGTCCTGTCACCTGTGCGACGCCGGGCAGCCCCACCTGCAGCACGGGGCAGCCTTCTTGACCGACTACAACAACCAGGCCGACACCACCTGGTGGCAAAGCCAGACCATGCTGGCCGGGGTGCAGTACCCCAACTCCATCAACCTCACGCTGCACCTGGGTAAGCGGTGACAGCCCTGTCCCCTCCTGCTCGCCAACAGCCCAGCTCCCGGGACATCTTCCTCCTGGCCCAGCCTTCGGGGCCCAAACAGCCCGTGTTGGCTCCCTGCCCCCGGCACCGGCCACACAGGCATTGCCTTCTCCAGTTTCTAAGCTCGATCTAGCACTGAACCCAGGAGGCGAAGTTATTACGTGCCAGCACCACTCTGCTTTCCCATTCTTTCTAACTTAGCCGGATTCCCTCTTCCTTGATTAGTCACCATTTCGGCATTTGTGTCCCTTTTTCTAAAGTTTTGACCCGAAACCCCCATCCTTGCTTTTCTCTCTCCTAGCAGGGCTGTCACAACGCGTTCTTGATCAGAGGCAGGAAGGTTCACCTTGCGCTCTTCTACCTTCTTTAAATATCCCTCTTTCCGGGGTGAGGGGTGGTTGCCGTTTGCTCTGTTGAATAACTTAGAGAGGAAGGGGTCTAAGTTAAGAGAAGTTGAGGGAATCAAATACCTTTACTACCGGTTGCCCATGTGTAACGCAAAGAGACATTCAGTTTTAAAGTGATTGTTCTGAGTTTAACCTTAATTAAGGGCCACAGAGCTATTTCACTGCTAATCCTACTACAGAGAAAACAAGAGGAAGTGTCTGCACTCTGTTAATTGCTGGGCACAGTTTTTTCCCTGGATAAAACGGTCTCCTTACTGTCTTCCCTTTTGCTTTCATCCTGGGCGAGTGTAGAACTTGTATAGAGGTGACCTTTTGGAGATCAGGAAAAGGATGTATAAAAAATTTCATTGATCGGTGGTGGATGAGGATGCACATGTTTATCCTCAAGTATTAAAATCGTGTTTGATCTAGGTAAGTTTTTCTTCATCATTGAAGTGCATGAACGAGCAGAATGATTCACTCTTGTGTTTAACAGAGTAACATATTGAAACTGACAATTTGATTTTGTAGAGCTTCAGTCCCCACTGTCTTGAAAGACTTGATTTATCCGTAACCTGGTAGTCATGAACTTCCAGAGAGAACAGCGTGTCTGAGCTGTTCTTCTATCAAAGCAAGAGTTTTATAAGGCTAATAACATTATTTGGGGATGTTTGAAAAGAACATTTTGTAGTCAGATGGTTCTTTTGATCATGGTTTTGTGTTTTCCTTCCACTGCTGTCTGGTGCACTAAACTTTACATGAAGTATCCAGATTCCACAGAAAGAATATGACTTATCAAAAGGGCTTTGAGAGGTGGAGTTAGTGGCAATATGTGGAATAAGTTTTAGAAGAGCAGTATTTAGCACTATTGTAGTAAATATTTGTAGATAAATAATGAGGAAAAGGAATCTTTTGAAAATAAGTTTCTAAAGTGAAAACTCTGAGGCACCTGTTTCTCAGAGATAGAAGAGGTCAACTGTGTTAAGTCCAGTTTTTCAGAGACAGTGGAAGCATACAGAATTAATGGTATCATGCAACAGGTGCCTTTCCAAAGACGTTGTAAGACCATTGTGTGAATGCTCTTTAGCTATTTTCTCCTAAATGTTCTATTTTTAAATTTAGCCAAAATACTTTTGAATTATTTCCAACTATTTTGTTTACATTTTGACTTGTTAAAATTTCTCTGTTGAATTAAGTATAGCCAGGAAGTTGTATGTGTTTTCAGATATTAAAGCTTTTAATGCAAAGGCTTTATCTGGTCTTAAAGTTCCTGAAAATATTAAAATTTTCTGAACAAGAGTCTCATATTTGGATAAAGATAAGGCTGTCAATTTTGGCCTTCAGAGTTTTCTCCTGTGGGCGCTATGGAGCAAAAGGTTATTTCAGGTGATTGCAGGGGTAGGTTCTTAGACAAAGATATTGTGGTGAGGGCTGTATCGGTCAGTTAGGCTGCTACTGCTAGGGGACAGATACATTAACTTTGGGTTATGGTGATTAAAATGTCAAGAGAGATCTTAATTTTTCACCTAGTTAGGACTCAAACACGACATTTTACTTTAAAAATTTTACATGTTTGTACTTGTTTTTGCTGAAAATTCAGTTTCTGATAGTATTCTTGCTAAATGAACTTTGTAAAGCTATGGATTTGGAGCTAAGTAGAAAAGTTATTTAAAATAGTTTCCATCTGAGTACTGTGATTAGCTAGAAACACTTTTACTGTAAACTTTTTAGTTTCTAAAAGCTTGATAAAAACTTAATTATACCTGTTCTTATGTAAGAAATGGTGTTCTGGAGGAAATTGTGTGTGGTAGGGAAGGTGGTGGAAGTGAAGGAGATTTGTTTGTTGTTGGGTTGATGTCTCAATCTCTCCCTCCCCCTTTTCTTTCCCTTTATCTCCACTACACTACCTTTCTAGTGACAAGAGTATGTCTATATCTATGTCACAGATTTATTTGTAGCAAACAGAGTTCTGTGTTTTGATTCACTGCCTAACTCCAGTATTCCGTGGGCTCTGGCTAACTAGTTGTTTCCCATGAACTCAAGGACCATGACTGTTTGTGCATCTATTAAATCTCCCACCCAGTTCAGATTTCACATACCCTTAAACAAGTGATGCATAATTGCACTTTGCCCTTACCAGGCATGTGAGACACGAAGTGGGCAGTGTGAACGAACTAGGTGTAGCCGTCACTTTTCTACCTTACTTTTGATGTTGAGTATTAAGCACAGTACACATTAAAATAAACAAAGTCAGATCACACTTAAGTAGTCATAAGAAACATGTATTGCTACTGATCAGGAATCGTATTTATTGTAAACCTAAAACAAGACATGGTGAATTGAAACAGTCTGCAGTTGCTGAGGTACCCTAGAGACCACCTTTCACAATTTCAAATGTAACCTTCCAGCAAGTTTGTGTGTGTGTTTGTATAAAATTACGTAATTATTTTTACTGCTCTTTTGGTGGGTGAGGCATACTTAAGCGGTTGATAAGTATAAAATAGGTCATTATAACATTATCATCACTTGTACAATGTACCATTATCATCACTTGTACAAAAACCAGGAAAGTCATCATTTACTCTGAGAGTACCAGTAGTTGAGAGTGCAGCGTGTCCTCAGATACAATGAGTTAAAGTTTCTGTGGGAATCAAAATAGCCTTCTCTGCCTGTACTGAAGAGAAAGCTCAGCCAGACATCCTTTTCTAAAAAGAAGTCTTTCTTATGTTGCCTTCAGCATTTGGATCTTCTAACATCTCAATTGCTGTTTAAAACTTTGACTTTTATGTTTTGTAATAGTAAGCCATAAATTTTATCAGTGTCAATTGGACAACTGATAAGTAAGATTGTGGCTGAGGATTTGCCTTTTATTAAGTAGTCCCTTAAAGAGATAATCATTGTGGATGGAAACTTGGCAGACATGGTCTTGATCTTGGAGGATAGGTAGCTTTCCTTCTTTTTAAAAACAGTTAAAGAAGAGATCGCTTATAAAACCAACTTCATGAAAGTTTATGGAACTCCTAAAATTTACACCAAGACCAGATTAGTTTCCAAGCACCTCATTAGCTTTAAAAACAAATAGTGATTAAATGATAATTTAAAAACTATATTGAAATATCCTTTTTGTGTGACTAAATCAGAATAATTGGTTTCTGGGGCTATTGCATTTTATTCTGTTTGGTCGTTTTAAAAGCATATAACATGAAACAAACAACATTTCTCTCCCAGGAATATCTTTGAAAGGTAGGTTCTCTGTGAGGGAATAGCCACTTTGGTGACTTCACTGTGGTATTTTTGCACCCTGAGGGGACACTATTTTAGTTTGTCTCACAAAGGCCTGATTTACATTTTGCAGGTTTCAACTTGAATGAATTTAAAGAGCTCTTCTTTTATGGCCAGTAGTTGTTGGACACAGTTTTATAAAGTTGCTGTTGGCTCTTCTCCTGTTCTCCAAATCACTGCTTTTTCTGTAAATGCCTTTTGCTTGTTTCTAAAGCACCCAGAAAAGAAATTTACACTTAAGGAGGGAAGTTCAAATGAGTAGCATCCACCCTCCACTACCAATATTTTGTCATTGGTCACATTTGTGGGAGGGATAGTTTGACTATTTCAACTCTAAATCCTTTTAGGAAGTTGCATATGCCTTTTGCTATGCTTCCTGTGCATACAGAGTCAGGTTACTGCCGCATAGTCTGCTAACATTTTTTAAATACCTATTAGGTACACAGTACTGTACCTGATAGAAAGGTATAGATGAGTGAAGTTTCTGTTTTCAGAAGTTTATAGGTGAAATTTTCATACTCACTTATAATGTTGCTAAAATAATAATGGTTTTATGATATTTACATTATATAAAGCTTCTAATTTATCACTGATTGTATATTTTTTTTAACTCAGTGAAGGCAAAGATGAGGATTCTGAGGTTGTGAGGCATGAGGGTCTGGACCTTTTTATAACCTCTAGGCCTTACCTTTTGTAAAGCTGCTTCTGCAATTTGGAACACTTCTCCTAGGTGTTAACCACCTTCAGGAATCATTTTCCCATTCTTCCTGCCCTATACCCCAGCTTGGTTTAGCTCTCCTACTCAGTCCACCCCATAGATATTTACCCTGACTTAGGGAACAATAACAGTGGGATTTATTTAACAAACAGGAAAAAGCAAAGAATTACTGAAGTCAACATATGGCCATTTACCTTACATAAAGCAAGGTACAGTCCTTTAAGTCCCAGAAAAGTAACAAAGGTGGCGTCTTTCTGCCACTGCTGATGTGGAGCTCCTCTTCCAAACAGTAGGCCATGTTTCCAAAATGGCGTCTTCTTCTGTAGATGTGCAACAACCAGAGTGTAGGCCAGGTTCCAACTCACGAGGACAAAACAGAACACAGTTGGAGATGCTCCCGGAACTGCATGGTGCCCCAGCACAACACCAGGCCAACAGCACTGCAAACAGCCACTATAGCAGCCAGATGGCCCAACAGACTGCACTCGTGCATTTTAGGAAGGTGCCCACTTCAGGTCCCTGCCTTCTTCCTTTGGCTGCAGTAAAGACAAAACTGGGAGCAGTTTCGGTTGCTTGGCTACTTGCAAAGCCTCCAAAGTCGCTGGTCCCAGAGTCATCAAAGATTCCAAAAATGCTCAATCCAAAATTCTATATCCTGGTGGCACAGAAACCTCTGGCGACTGATTTCCAAACTCTCAATCTTGGCGGCTACATTTCTGGCCGCTTCTTTTCCTACATCATGACAACTCAATTTCCTTCTCCTTCATTTCCTTTTTATTTCTTATCAGAAACTGCACCCCCCAAACTGCAAACTTAATATTTTCCCTGGGGCTATTTATTCTCATCAGCAAACCCTTCCAGGGGGCACCACATTTACTGGACTTTGGACTCAGCCCAGTTACATGTTTACTCCTCTCTCCTTTTCTAGACTATGAGATCTTTGCAGGTATGGTCAGGGACTTAGTCATCTTTTTAGTTCATTTCAGTATAAAGAACATGTTAGCTTATTGCTTGCTAGGTATCAGCACCAAGCACATTCCTGGATATATAGTAATTCACAGGATATGACCCCAATCTCCTGGAGTTTGTAGCATGTAGAGACCTAGGACTCAGTAAAGGCAAATTGTAGTCTACTGGCCCAGTCCAGTCCAAAGCTGCCACCTATTTTTGTATGGGCCACGGGGCTAAGAATAGTTTTTATATTTTTAATTGCTTTAAAAAGAATCAAAAGAATATTTTGTGACAAGTAAAAATGATATGAAATTCAAATTTTGGTATCCATAAAATTTTCTTCGAACGCAGTCAAGTTCATCTGTTTATTTGTAAAAGATTTATTTATTTATGCATACAAACTGGGGTGTAGGCCAGTGGTGTGGGATTGTGAGAGGATTCACCAGAAGCAGAGTGGGGAGCAGAACAGGCAGAATGACTGACATACCTGCAGAGGGGAGCAGTTGGCCAGGCAGGAGAGGTCTGCTGCTCCATGTGGGAATCTCCTTGGCTGGGTATTGAACTCATGCTGCAGTGGCTTTAGGTAGCTTCATAGTGCTGCGCTTAACCCGTTGCACCACCAGGGAGGCCCCAAGTTCATTTATTAACATAATGAATGTGGCTGCTTTTGTGCTACAAAGGCAGACGTGAATAATTATGATACTTTTTGTCACAGCCTGCAAAGCCTAAAATATTTACTGTCTGGCCCTCTACAGGGTAAGTGTGATTTGGTGACCTCTGCTCTAGACCAAGTGGTTAATGCTGTGTTATAAGTTCTAAGTGAAAGGTGCAAGCCCAGAGAGCATTCACTTAGTTTACCATTTGAATAGAAATTGGAGGCTAAGCAATATGGCTGATGAGTGAATGAGTAAATGTCTGAGTTATACTAAGTCCCCATACACTGGACATTAAATTCTTCTTAGCATTACTTTTGTCTATTTTTTTTCAATGTTACCTCTCCATTTTCCTGAGGTGTAGTTCACCTTGGTAGTTAATAAAATTATGTTGCAAGGTAACTTTATTTCTGTAGCTTTGAAAAAGTACTTAGTACTTAGGTAAGGAATTAAAAGACCTATGACCTATTTGGGGTAAAAATTAGACTTACATGAATTAAAGTCAGCTAGGTAAATTTTATGAGAAAACTACTCAGATTTAAATCTCACATGTGAATATGTATTTCTAAAATTTTAATGTTGATACTGTACATTTTTTTCTTTTGAGGTGGATTTCAAATTTTATTTAAAATACATATTCACATGTCTATTGGAGAAAAAGACTTTAAAAGAGATCAGTTGTGGAGAAAGGTTGCAGTTAAATACCTTATTTGCTTATGATGTGTGGTATCATTTTTAGTGTAATTCATTATGGGTAAGTTAAAGGGACTGGGGTATGCCTGCTCTTCAGGCTAGTGAGGAATTTTAAATGTGCAATGTAGCCCACTCTATCCCATGATGAAGTGTTAGGTAGGTGAACAACCATCACTTACTTGCAGTAGAACCTACATATACCTCTTTAGTTAATTGACAGCTCTCCCACTGCTTTGTTTGGGTTATAGGGAAGAGCATCAAAATGTAGAGCAGAGCTGTTTGTTTATTTACACTACCCAAAATTCCTGAGAAGGTTTTTTAAAAATAAGGAATTAATCTGTCCCTTATCTTAAATTCTCTGTCTCAAAGGATACAATTTCAAGATGACTGTGTGCTGGTTTCATTACTTTGTCTACATTGCTTGCTTAAGATTTGTAAGAGGGGGGCCTCCCTGGTGGCGCAGCAGTTGGGTGCTGAGCTGTGGAGCTGTTGGCAGCACAGGATGCGAGTTCGACGCCCGGCCGTGGAGAGTCACACATGGTGTGGCAGACCTCTCCTGCCTCGCCTGCTGCTCCCCTCAGCAGTATTTCTGATCTGTCTGTTCTGCTCCCGGCTCTGTCTGTGGTGAACCCTCTCGCCTCTGGCCTGTACCCCAGCTTGTATGTATGGATAAATAAATCTTAAAAAAAAAAAAATTTGAAAGAGGGCTCTGCTGGAATTTGCAGACATCTCCTTTCTTGTAAAATGATAAAGTTAGATGTTTGCTCATTTGGACCTAAATTTGACAGCTTGCTAAAAGGGATCCCAGAAAGCTCATTTATAGAAATGTCCCTGAGGTTTTAGCGTATTGTGCCAGACAGTGGTGACACTAATTAAGTACATCTGCTTTTCTTTCCATGGGCTCTTCCAGGGGGCCAGCCTAAAATAACTGGGTCCAGTCAGCCTGGTGCCCATGCTGCTACATATTCATGAAATATAATAAAGCAGGCTTATCTCTTTCTTAGACAATGGACCTCTCAGATTTCTTGTGGGAGGAGAATCTTGTGGCTAGACTGAGAGATGAATTAGGGGACTTATATTATTTCCATTAAAACTTTCAGTTATGTTCCCTCTACTCTCTTCTTTTACTCTTTTGTTTCCAACTGTGTGGTTGCTTCCTGTTGTACTGAAAACAGCAGTGGATTTTTGTTATTGTATCTTTTTGTTTTGAGATTTGCTGGAAATACTAATCCAGTATCAGCCTTCTTGAAACAACAAATCTAAATGGTTTTGTATAGAATTGGTAGGTACTCAGTGATTTTTGTTTCAGGGTGATAGATCACAGTGTGTGACCGTTCTTGCCCACTTGAATGCTTGCCCATGGCAGCGACTACAGAGGCACCTATTTGTGTTTTTAGAGACACGGTTAATGACTAGTTACTATTTTCTTCTTTATAGTTCTGACTTTATTTTCTGCATCTTGACTTGGGTGGATTTGATAGGAGTATAGTTTCTACAGATTCAGAGCTCCACATTTAATATTGGCACACTTCATTGTATGTACATTTCTCCTCCAATTAAAAAAAAGAATTAGGGTAATTTTCAATCAATTATAACACGATATATAAGTGATTTTGTTTGCTTTTTGTATGATTTTGGGCTTGAAAGAGGAGAGCACAGAATCTGAGGCTTACTAGTCTCAGGTATGTTTCTCTCACCTCATTCTACTCTGTCAGCAGTTGCCAGCATTAATAGGCATTGACAAATACTTGTTGAGTGAATGGACAAATAAACCAGCTGATTTTTAACTGAAGTACTGCAGAGTGCTTTCAGTATTCAGGTGAGCTTCCAGGAAAGTCTCAGAAGTGGAGTGGGGGGAAGAGAAGTTCTCAGGTCTTTTTACCTAATTAAAGCAAGTAATGGTTTTGGTAATGCTTCGTGGTTTGAAGTGAAAATGGTAAGTTTGTGGGGTTTGCTGCAGATTTAGAGAATTTTCTAAGAATGTCTCAGCCTGGCATGTGTTTTGGTTATAGTGTCTGGTTTTTATACAATTAGCTGTTTAATCTCTGGTGAAAACCTAATGTCCCATGAAACAATAACATAATATGAAAACCCCATCTTTCCTTTGATATGTTCTAAGGTAGTGGCTACATCTCTGAACCTTTTAGAGCTAAGTCTGAAGCTTGAATTGTGTGCTTCTCTTAGAGATGTTTGAAATTTTGTCAAATGTTTCCAACTAAGTGAACCAGCCTACCCACCCAAACTGAGATGAGTTTATGTGATTGTGGTTTTAATTAGTGGTGGACAAAGACTTTATACAAGTAAGCAACTGGTGAGAAAATTCTTCATTTATGGGCATTTAACGTGGGCTGTGTGGGAAACAGTAGATGTTGAGACACTTCTTTATCCTTAGGTAATTTGTAATGTGCTTGAGGAGATGAGAGAAAAACATTCATATATAGGAAGTCAAGGAGAGAATATAAGCACAGTGAAAATAATCTAGTTGAAACTTTAAAAAGTGCTGAGATAATGCTTGAGAAGTACTCTAGAGTATGGATTGAAGTCAGCTAGGGAATGCAACATGGATCTTCAAGAAAATTAGTGACCATGAATGGAGGACTTTCCAAGAAGAATGAGCATCTGAATAAAGACCTCAAAGTAACCAGATATGGTGAAGGAATTGTTTGCCTTTCATGGGTTAAGGGAGATAGGTAGGATGAGCTGGAAGATGGGGATCTCAAAAACAAGGTGACAAAAGAAAGTTATCTTTCGTTTGCATGCCTCCTGGTTAGTACTTTGAGTTTTTAAGCAGTCTTGCCGACTACTGATATCCTCTATGTAATTAATAATAATAGAAGACTAATGACTTCCCTGAGGTCCAGCAGATTGGGTATAGGTTGGAATCCAGACCTGTTGTGCTCCTGTTACTCTACCATGTTAGAATAGACCTGATAAGTGAGAGCGATCTATAGAAAGACCTTTAAATGCGGAGTGAAATGAAAGTATACCAAACCTTCTGTCTCTGCTTGAAGAGATCTGGGTTTGAACTGCTCCTTTTTAAAAGGGCTTCCACGTATTTATGAAGAACAGAGGATTGTTGGCAATGGAAGAATTTTAGATTTTGGGTACTTGTATAATATTTAGCTGTTAATGCTTCTAGGAATTCCTAAGGAATTTATTGAGTTTCAGAATGAGATCCTGGGTTTTGTCAGTGTCTACCACTGGGAAAAGTATATCATACTCCATTTTCTGAAGGGTGGTCAGGAGAATGCACCCTTATCTCCTTTCTACCTTATCCATGACTTTTTTCTGGTTGTTGAGAATTGCCGAGTTTAGTTCAGTTGCTTATTTTATCTGACATCCCGAAAGATAAGGCTGCCTTATATGGCTCCAGGTTCTATTTGTTTTCCTTTTGCTCAAAGTAAATTCTGACTCTTAGATGGTAGTTATTTTGGTTCAAATTTGCTAACTGAATAGATATACATTTTAGTAGTGATGGGCAGATAACTATTGTGGTCCCCCCGAGATTTCTTTGTTACTGTATTCATTTTCTGGCTCAGAAGTGATGCTGTTCACAGTAATTTTGTATATGTGAAATGTAAATCTATAACTGTCTGCCTGTCTGCATGGTATCTATCTCTCTGTTTAGTGTGATCTGTATCTACTTTGTTTTCCAGAGCATGCTGAGCTAAGGTAAAATCAGGGGACCCTTAGACCTTGAAGTTTTTGTTTTTCTGAAGAAGTCATAGTTACTGCTTAGATTTTGTGTTTTGTGCTGCCCCCCCATCACATACTATCCCCACTTCTTTTCTTTTTTTTTTTTTTTAAGATTTTATTTATCTTTGCATAGAACTGGGGTGTAGGCCAGCGGTGTGAGAGGGTTCACCAGAGACAGAGTGGGGAGCAGAACAGGCAGATCTACTGAAACACTGTTGAGGGGAGCAGCAGGAGAGACAGGAGAGGTCTGCTGCACCATGTGGGTTAGCTCCCTGGCTGGGGATCGAACTCAGGCCATAGCAGTGATAGCGCTGAGATTTAAGCCCTGGGCCACGAGGGAGGCCCCGTCTCCATTCCTAATGCTCAAGATTCCTGGATTGGTTTTCCTTTGCAGGTATGAGTTGACTGATTAAAATCTCAGTATTGAACCACAGTCCTGCTTTCTCCACACAGCAGTTTAATACACATTGTTTGTGATTCTGTGATCCATGGCTGCATCATTATATCCTAGTGACTGATTGTTTTTATATGCTAGCTCTTAATTTCCTTTCTTTTGAGGAGGGTGGGTGGGTGGCACCCCTTGCTTCATTGGAGGCTAAAATGCCCTCTTCTTATTTTTTCTATTTGGTAAAATGCCATTTTCCATTTCACATATTTACTCAGTGTTTTTGTTTCGTTTGTTTTTTTTTTTTTTTTTTAAATGAACTTTGTTTAAAGAGAATGATAAGATCCTACTGCTAAGAGAAGAAATTCAAGTTTTTGAAAAAATGGAAAGCTTTTATTGAGCTTTCCATTCCATTTAGGGAATGGAAAGTGACGTTTTTCTACCCTGGAAGCACAAATCCTGATTAAAAGCAGAAATGACCTGCCTAGATGCTCTCCAAACCCAGAAATTATTAAGGAATAAGTTGTAATGTAAAATGATTAGCTCTAGCGCTGACTGTTGTCTTCAAAGCATTTAAACTTTTAGTTTTCTCATGGGCTTATAAATATGTGGCAACTAGAATACAATCATGAGATTTTGGAGTTGGAAAGCAAAAGTTTAAGGTATAAAAAATGTTTTAGGGTGGGTCTTGGTTTAGTTAAGCTATTATAAAAAAAGTGAGAGTGTAGTTGTACACCCTGATATGTACACCTATACCTCAGTGTCATGTACCTTACTCTGATAGAACTGATGACTTCTGTTGTTTTGGTCTCAACAGTTTAGTAGTAGTGATTGCTAGTAGGTTATCCTTTTATAATGCCAGATCATCATCTGATAGAAATGAGCATCCTGGAATTTTCACTGAAATTGTGTGTTCTTTTTGGAGGTTGGAAGAAACAGGGTACCTTAAGGGTGAAGATTATGGAGAAGGGAGAGTTGGAAGCCAGAAGAACAGTTGTATACTTTCATTGCTTTGGTCATGTGAGGTGGGAAAAGGGTCATGTGAGGTGGGGTTGAGTGTCTAGGGTTAATGTTTAGAGTGACTCCCTGCATAATATTGAATTTGTAGTGAATATTTTAGACATAAGTTTCTGAGATAGAAAATCTATTGGAGACAAAAGTCTTAGAACTCTTCCCAGATTGTGAAAGTTTGGGGGAACATCTGTAATGCAGCTGTAATGAAATTTGTTTACTTTATCAGGATTGCACTAGGCTCAAGCTAGTTTGTTTACTGCTATTCTCAGAATTTTTGCCACATGCCAAGAAACTAGTTAAATGACTCCTGGTAGGTAGAATTAGGGATGATATAGTTTGGGGTTCATTCTGATAAGGATTTGAATTTCAATTTATGCTTCCTTTAAAGCCCTTTTATCCTGGCATGAGACTTGGATCGTGAATCTGCAGTATTGAAAGATACAGATTCTGCAAATTAACATATTTCCCAGATGTTCGGGGAATGTTTTCTGTGCTGCTTTTGGTGTATTCTGTTACATGTATCTATATCTGTGCTTTCCTGTGTTTTATAGCAAAGACCTCTGAGGAAGGAAGAATCTACTTTTGGAAATAAAATAGATGTTAAAGGTTTTTGAGAAACATTTTGAGTTCATAATGGCAGTTCTGTGTGAGAAGGGAGAGGGAGACTGTTGGGAAGGGCAGTGTTGGGATGAGACTCTGGAAGTAACTAAAAGCAGACGTATTCACATCTCTGGTGATTTTCAATTATGCAATGGGCCCCTCATGCTCTGGATCAGCAACCTTTTACCATGCCCGACTAAATAGACCTTGTTTTTGAAATTCACAGCAGTGCCTAGGTCCCTGCTGTCTTTTTGTCCCTCCTGCTGACACACAGCTGTTTTTGTTCATATGTCATTTTGTGTTCAACTGCCTGGTTACTTCCTCAGGTCCCTTTTATGGTGAATAATGGACACATGGGAGTTTGAACACCCAAGTGTGTGGTTATTCAAACAGGAAGTCTCAAGGAAGCACAGTAACCTTATCAGAAGAACAAAAGCTGGAACGGGAAAGGCCATTGATGATTCTAGGTTTAAGACATCTGCAGAGAAACATGTGATGGTTTCTGAGATACAGACATTCTGTCGCTTACAAAGGGGATGATTTGTTTGGAACGTGTTTCCATTTTTTTTCTTAGACACTTGCAGTATTTGGTCCTAATTCATAAAATAGAAATAGAGATCTAAAAAAAAAAAAAAAAAAAAAAGGGAACATCATTGGTATTAAACCAGGAAGGAAACTACCTGTGTGACTTAGGAAAGAAACAACTCATCTCAACTGAAGGTAAAGATGAGGTTCCCAGGGCCTCCCTGGTGGCACAACGGGTTAAATGCAGCACTGTGGAGCTGTTGGCTGCTGCAGCACAAGAGTTTGATGCCTGACCGGGGAGATTCCCACATGGCGCAGCAGACCTCTCTTGCCTCATCCGCTTTTTCCCTCAGCAGTGGATTTTGGTTGATCTGCCTGTTCTGATCCTCACTCTGTCTCTGGTGAACCCCCACCACACACCTCTGGCCTGCACCCCAGCTTGTATGCATAAATAATTAAATCTTAAATAAGAAAACAAAAACAAAAACAAAAACAAAAACAATGAGGTTCCCTGGAACGTGCAAATTGTGGGACTTGATAGGGACTGCTTGAGTTGGTGGGATTGGACTAAACTTTGATTTTATGCAGAGCTTTTGATTCCTGAAATGAAGAATGTGGGTTGTGCATAAAGATCGTGCAGCCTAGTGGGAGAATAAGTATGTGTATGTCAACAAATGCACTTTGGGACAAAGCATAAAGTGCCATAAGAAGAGAAAAAGATCACGTGACTTCAAAGGATATCTGATTATAACTGATCAAGATAAATGACTTCCCAGATCATTTATCTGGTGATCCTGCAGATTCTTATTGACCTTGAGAATATTTGACTAAGGAATAGGGGACTTATGAGAACTGGTCAGATAAATCCTGATTTTAGATTTAAAAACGAAAATGAAACCTGGAGTTTAAAGAAGGGCAACTCTGGGTTGGCAGCAGTTCATATTAAGCAAATAGTATGATACATACACTAAAAAAAGGATTCAGTTTTAGACTTAATTAATAGAAGCAATAGTATGCACATCAGAGTAGTATTGGTTATGTTCATTGTAGGACTGGGTCTTAGTTCCAGTCTGAGTAAAAATGTTCACAAAGCCTGAGTAAAAATGTTCACAAAGCCTGAGTGCACATCTTTTCTTGGCTTCTTTTTAAATTTGTTTATTTGGCTACCTCCTAACTGTCCTTCAGAACCCATGGCAGACTTCAGCTCCTTCAGGAAGGTTTTGCTGATGTCTGTTTCTGCCTGCCCCTTTGTAGCATTTGGCTCTTTTGTTCTTCAGGGTCCATACATTCATCTCAAAAACCAGTAAACACATTGTAATCCAGTGATGAAAGAGGTGTGGTATTGTATTTTCTTTTTCCTTCTTTGAACTGATTTCATTGCAGAGAAGATGAATTTATTGCTACCTTATTCACCTAACAATTACATTTTGAGTGCTTGCCATTTATAAGGCATTGTCAAGTGTGGGGACAGAGCAGGGAAGGTCTAGAGCTTAGCTTCTGAGTGGAGTGCGCAGTTCAGGGAGGGTTTCATTGGCTTTCTTTTTTCCATTGACTGTTAAATTCCTAGTGTACAGCAAATACCTTTTACAGAGTAGTAGATGCTCAGAAGTTTACTTACTGACTGAATGAATTCCATTTTCTTTGAGACTCAGGCCACAAAATACAGACTAGAATGAGAAATAGTGATACTGTCTAGATCTTCCTAAGATGGAGTTTGCCTTTTAGATAGGGTTGTTGGAATTGGACTGGTGGAATAGGATGGCTATGTGGTACAGCTTTCTTGCCAGCACTGTTACTTAAAAGCTAAGCTACTACAGCAAAGAGCTCCTACAGTAAAGCACAACAGGTCCCCTTTCATTCAATATTATTTCTGTATAATGTTAATGAGAAAATAAAAGCAATCCTGGTAGACATGGATCCAGGCATTCATTATTCCAGGACCTGCTTTTGTTATATGTCATTTCACTTAAAGTCACAGTTTCCAAGAACCTATTGCTGATATTAAGTGAGGACTTACTGTAGTCTTAAAAAAAAAAATAAGTTTTGTTTCTCCCTAACCTGAGGCGAGTGTCAGTCAGTGAGGTAGCTCTGATCCACACAAACGTTTCGGGACCCAGCATCCTTGCATCTTCGTGATCTATCAGTACCCTCCCTTAGGGTGTTGTTCTTATCCTCGTGGCTGTTGGGGGATAGGTACCTCTCTGATCTAAGTGGAAAGATACTGCAGGACAGTACGCCCAGTTCTTAAGACAGACTTGAAAGCACGTGTGGCATCGTCTCACTGAGAGCCTATAGTCACTTGGCTACCTCATATTTGCTGTGGAGCCTGGGAAATGCAGCCTCGGCTACCTTGTGTCAGCAGCAGGGGAGAACTGATGTTGGCAGAGAGCTCTGGCATGCCATCACTTCTGATGTTGTACTTGCCAACTCCTGAGCTACAGAATTCTGGCTCTCTCAAGTTTTGGTCTTCCTGGAGTGTCTTCTGCAAAGGATGTCATTCTGTGGCTGGCAGTTTTTGGAAGCAGATCTAGAAAAGCTAGCAAACACACTCTCTGTGGATCTCACACCCCTTGGTCTTCAGGAGAAGAGCCTGTGACAAGGGGCTGTGTCCAGTGTGCTGTGGTCATTGTGCAGCGCACACTCCCTGCCTTTGCAGTTTCATTTTACTGAGATTTAACCAGTTTTCACACCTGGGATCCTCTCGACACTGAGCTCTCAGTGTCAACGTTCAGTACACTTGGCCCTTGAGCAGCGTGGATTTGAGCATGTGGATCCACTCATGGATTTTCCCCTCTCTGTAGTTCTGCATTCATGCTGGTTGAATCCAAGGATATGGATGCTCAGGTACCAATACCCAACTGCCAGGGCTATGCTGGGTGTAGGTGCCCCTACTCCCTGAGTTTTTCAGGGTCAGCTGTACTTCTACTAATGGACTATGTATCAGATCTGTACAGTACCAGTCCAGGCAGGACTAATACATCTTGATTTACTTGAGAGTAGTGATCACTGTATCAGATGAATCAAAGCATTTTTAAGATCCAGATGTGTTTTAGAAATGAGAATTCCATCCTCATTTCTAAAACACAGCCACATTAAAAATACAGGCAACAACAAATGCTGGAAAGGATGTGGAGAAAAAGGAACTCTCCTACACTGCTGGTGGGAATGTGAATTGGTCCAACCGCTACCGAAAGCTGTATGGAGATTCCTCAAACTACTAAACATGGAGCTTCCATATGACCCAGCAATACCACTTTTGGGAATCTACCCAAAGGACACAAAAACAGGAATCCAAAAGGATACTTGCACCCGTATGTTCATTGCGGCACTGTTCACAATAGCAAAGGTATGGAAGCAACCCAGATTCCAAAAATAGATGACTGGATCAAGAAGATGTGGTACATATACACAATGGAATACTATTCGGCATTCAAAGAAGATAAACACATGCAATTTGCAGTGACATGGATGGAATTAGAGGGGATCATATTCAGCGAAACAAGCCAGAAAGAAAGAGAAAAATATCGAATGGTTTCACTTATAACAGGACTATAGGGAAACCAAATAGGAGAGACACTTGGGGGGATGGGGGGAGGGGGAGGATAAGGGCACAAAGTGGAGTAGAAAAGAACACAAGGGACCATGGAGCTGGATCACGGGTGAATTGGTGGTGGGTTACCTAAGGGGAATACAAAATGTAAAAGATATAAATAACAATAAAAATATATATTAGGGAAAAAAAACGAGAATTCCAGAAATGATATAACAGTGCCTATTGTGTTGCCAAGTATCGGTTGCTTGAATATACTGCCTTGTTCTGGACTCTTTCTAAATGTGTATTTATCTTTTCTTCAATATAAGTTCAATGGGAACAGGAACTGTTCTAAATATCAATAGATCACCACCTTAGAGCTAGGTGCTTGTCTTACAGAATCATAGGAAATGTAGCAAAATGGGTGTATTATGTAACACCCACAGCTGTACCCTCCAGTCAAACACTGTTATATTTCTGCAGTGAAATATATTCACACTTTAGACTGATTAAAGGTTATAATGGTCTTACACCAATTCAAGTAATGTTGTCAAATGTAATGAAAACCCTCTGCTGTTTAGAACTTTTTGAGTTTAGAATCACAGATAAGAGCTTATGGCCTTGAATCACGTTTGTTTATGTTTACAGTGAATGGTAATAGAACTGCTTAAAACTGTAAAAATTTGGTTTATACTAGGCATTTGGTAAATCGTTTTTATATAAACAAATTATTTAATAGGGTCTTGTATTTCATGGAGAAGGTGTTTTAACATATTTATTCTTAGACAATTTGACTGGCTAGATCATTAAATTATGGTAAGTATGATTAGAAATATAAATAAAGTGTTACATCAATTTTTAAAAAAAGTAATAGTGGTTGAATTCTAGCAAAAAATTTTTTTAACTATTCTACCTAAGAATTTTTTTTCATTGTAGACATGCATTCAGTTATATTTTGTTTTTGCAAAAATGAATTTCATCTCCAGTGTCTGTATAGTTTTGTTAGGAGCCTAGCTATGTTAAAGCCATTTCGTTTGAGATAGTTTTTGAATTAAAATTTAATTCTGATACTTTTCTTGTTCTCAGAAGCAGATGATTTTGGTGATATCTCTGTCCTTTCTCTGCACTTTTTGCATCTCCTGTCTAACTACTTACTTAGCCCTTATTTCTTTCTGTCCTACTGTCTCTAGGAATCTTTAAAGAATCATTCAAGTTAAGGATGACTGTATAAATGGTTATCAGTGATTGCTTTTGCTCATGGGTTCTCTCAGCTTGGTTTCTGCTTTCTAAAAGATTGTGTCTCCTTTAATTTACATTTTTATTTCCTTAGTGAAACACATTGTCTTTATTTCTGTAGAGTCCTTGGCCATTACTGGTTGCTTAAAATATAGCATGTCCTCTGAGGTTTATCATCTCAGTTTCTTTTGGAAGAAAATATAAATTCCTTTCAACATTCTAGGAGTATGCTACAACTGTGCTTATTATACCACTCACTGGCCATTTGAGCATACTGTCTGGTCTAGAATCTTTTAAATGTGTATATGAACTCACTGAGGACAGGAACTATATTTTAAGCCATTAGGTCAGCAACTTGAAACTAGGTAGTTGACTTGTAAAATGATAGGATTTGAATATTCTTTGGCAATCTTGATGAATTAGAGAACTCAATTCTAAACTGATAAAGAAGAAAAAGAGTTAAATCCAATAAAATTCATCCAGACTGGGTTTATTTGGAAAGAGGTATGTTCACTAATCTTTGGAGAAAGTCCACAGAACTGTTTTCTCAAAATTTAGGCCATCATACCTGCTGTGGACATTAATGTTAGAAAACCTGCTTGCTTATTCTGACAAACTTTCTTTTAAGAAGATGAAAATAAGTGAAACCTACCATCAAATTGTTTCTTTTTAAGAAGCCGCGTCTTCCTTTCCATTGTCCACAGTGCCAAGTTAAATGGCTTTCTTCTTTTAGGATAACAGTTTCTCAGACTGAGACTTTGAAGTTCTGTCTCCCTAAGTATAAAGCCCTCTAAAGTAGATGCTTAATTTTCTTCTCCATATTATTTGAAGATTATTACAATGTAATAATACTTCTCTTGTAAATTCTAAATACTGCTTGTCAGTACATCCAGGGACTGTTCTTCTGGGAGGAAATCCTGCTGTCACCTAAAGTAGTAGTAGTTTTCAAGAACTCACCAGTAACAATTGGAATTTTTATAATGTATGGAATTTTTGTTTTGTTTTAAAATTCCTATGGTCACCTGTAGATTAGTGTGTTGTTTTGTACTTATGGGTAAGTACATGACGAAATAGGTAGTATTATTTTGCAGCAGATACTCTAGTACACAAATTCAGAATAGAAGGAAAAACTTCTCTATAAAGTAGTTGAGTCATTCTAAAAGCATTTCTCTCCAGCCTCCCCATTCAGGTATCCACTACCCTAGATTCTATGTTTTATTTCCTTGCTTTTCAAAGAAAATCCTTCCTAGACAATGTGTTGTTCATTTTTGAATTAAAAAAAAAGTCGCATATTGTATGTAGTTATCTGTGGCATGCTAAGGGGTAGTTGTAATTCACTCATTTTCATTCCTCTGTGGTGTTCTACTAAGCGATTTTATTAGAGTGAATTTATTGATTACCCTGCGGATGAATTTTGTTATTGTTGTGTTATATATAATATTCTGTTTGTATCTGTGTGCTTGTGTCTTAAGGCTTATGTGGGTGAATCTCCCTAACTGGGTTGCCGTGTCATATGTCTTCCATTTTAGGAGATAATGCAAATTGTTTTCCAGAGTGATTGTGCCATTGAGATGCTCCCCAGAAAAGTCAATAGATGATTGATTCAAACTTGGCATTGTGAGAATTCTTAAATTTTTCCTGTCAGTGGTATAAAATTATAGCTCACAGAACTTTTATTTGTAGGGACAAATACGTTGTTTTCATGTTTTATTATTTTCTCTTTTAATATGTCTCTTCGTGTTTTTTGCCCATTTTTCTTATTGATTTGTAGAACTCATTATGTATTCTGGATAATAATCCATTACCAGGCATGTTTGTATCTTTTCTAGTGTGTGATTTGTCGTTATTTTCTATGGCATATTGGAAAAATTTTCTTTATGTGGTCAAATGTATTAGTATTTTCTCTGGTACTTAATCTTTCGTGCTTATATAAAGAATCCTTCCTATATTTTCTTTTAAGAGTCTTCTAAAGTTTTTAAATTTGCCTTCCACATTTAAGTTCTCAATTTGTGTGTTCATCTTCTAGAGCAAATTCCTTTTTATTCGGCTAGCTATCTTTGGGACTTTGCTCTTCATATAAATTTTAGAATCAAGTTGTCATAAGTTCCTCAGTCTGTTTTATTCTTCATTACAGTTGCATTGACTTTATGTATCCATTTGGGTTGAATTGACATCTTGATAATACTGAATCTTTCTGTTTATAAAAATCATATAATGTAGGTCTTTAGTGAGTTTCAATTCAGGAATGTTTTATATTTCTCTGCACATGAGTCTTGTCCTTTTTCTCTTAGATTTATTCCTGAGTGGATTTTATTTTTTGTTCTAAATTACACTGGGTAATTTGAAAAGAAAAATGTAACTGGGTTTTATATTTGATCATATAACTACTTGTTTAATTCTGTTATTCTAATAATTTGTCTTTAGATTCTTTTGGGTTTAATATGTAGATAATCACCATCTGTAAATGACGACAGTTTTGTTTCTCCTTATCGGTCCTAAACTTTTATTTACTTTTTTCTTTGTTGATTAGAGCAACATACACAGTTCCTGTTTAAGCATTCCCCTTAAATACTATGATTTTATAAAGGTTTGCTAATTTTATAGATGAGGAATATTTGTTTTGATTGTTTTTCTTTTGTAATTGTTGAGGCTATTTTTTATTCTGTTATATTTATTTCTGTAAGCCACCTCACTTCCTGTTTTTGTAAAGAGATGTGATATTACTATAAAATTTTTTGAGCTTAGTTTCCAGTTTTTTATTACTGTTTTAAGGAGTGTTTCAGGCACAGGTTTCAGTAAATTAAAAGAGCTGTCAAAATATTAAATTCAGTAAGATGCAGGTACAACTTACCTCTGATAAAACTAGTTACCAAATTAGTTTCCATTCATGCTGTTTGAAGTGCAAAGTAGTAATTTGGAAAATTAAAACATTGCCAGTGGCAACTCCACAAAGCACTGAGAGAAGGACATGGGTTTTATTTTAATCTTCATAACTAACTCATTCTTGGTTTCAGAGTTTGATGAATTTCTCAAGCTCCCAAAATGTTTTAGGCCCGTCTTCAGTTTTATATGGTAAATGCAGGTGATATACTTCAAGTTATTTTTTCCCTCTTTTCTTTAAAGCTGCTTAACACACTCTGAAACCTTATTTATAATCTGAGGCATGAACTGGGATTTAAAGGTTTTGGAAGAAAGAATGGTGACTCTATGCAACTTTATGGAAATGTCGTCTTATACAATGTAAAATGTGGTGAATGTGAGTCTTTTAAGTTCTTGGCATAGGTGAACCCCATGTGTCACTCATCTGTGAATCCTATAGACAAGGTTCTCAAAGCATTGTGGCATTGGCCCCCCTTAGGGGTATTTAGTGGGCAGGAGGCAGGGAAGATACAGAAGGGAGGGAGGCAGTATCACACAACAAAGAATTGCCCAAATCCTGCCCAACTTTGGGATTTCTTACAGGACATTTGTGTTACTCACACCCTTACTATAAATATCTGAACCTAGAATATAACCTTGTCTTTATACATAAACACAGTTTTTTAAAATATAACTTTTTATACAAAATTTATCATGAATATAACCACCATGCAAATGCCTTTGAGCTGAGCAACTGTTAGTTCACTAATTAGGAAAGTTATTTCTCTGCTAACAGTGTCTCTTAGCGTGTTCAACTTGCTCATAAAATACACATGTGCCTCACCGCATTTCTAGCACTTGAGAGATAATTTGGAATTTCCATGTATTCTTATTTAGACTCTTTTTTCCTAAAATATCAAAGGTAAAGAAAACACTTCATGTTCAGTTGAAATTTTGAAATTTGGTTTTTACAGCATTTCACACCAGCATGTCTACCCTGCCAACATGTGTTTTTCTTAGGGAGCAATGAAATCATTAAGATTAAGTGAATATTTTACAAGGTAACATGCTGATAAAGTTGGCAGAGATTTATTGTTCTTCCTTGCTTTCCACTTTGACAGTTTGTAATTTGTCCTAACTTGTTATACCTATTGCGTTAAGATGATATTTCTCTTTATTTTACAGTATATGGGCAAATCTGCTCTAATATTACTTCTTCTAACACCAATATTTATTACAGTCTCCACCTGGACCTCTGCTCCTTTATTTTCTTGTATGTCTTGTACAAGTTAAGGTCTGTTTTTAAAAATGAGTACTTTTTTGTTGTAAAGAATTAGGTACACGTGTCTGACAGCTTTGTTATGCCTCTGGTGTAGTGATCCCTGAACTTTGATCTGTTGAAATGAGTATTTCTTTTTTAATTTTTGCTTTAGTTATTGTTAGGGCTACACCTACACACACACACACACTTCACTTGGAAATTATCTGTGTTGTAGATTTTGTAATTCATGGATTTCATTTTGAGATGAGAAAGGGGCGGTGTTACAGGGTATTTTTTCTAGAAGGGATAGGAGTCTTTTGGGCTTGAGATCCATCCTACAGCACCTCATGGGGCGTGCGCAGTCTCCTCGCCAGCTTCCCTCTTCCATGTTCCCACTGCTCAGGCTGCTGTCTCTGGGAAGCCAGAGCCATCTTTCTAAAAGCCAGGTGCTACTTCCCCAAGTGCTACCCTGTATTAACTCTTCAGCATGTTAAATTTAATAATATACAGGTATTACTCATTTCTTTGATAAAATTCATCACCAAATTAGTTGCTGTTCACCCAATTTGAAATAAGTAGTAATTATCAGACTGTCTCATGGAGACATGATCGGC
Organism: Scalopus aquaticus; assembly: GCA_004024925.1. Classification (NCBI taxonomy): domain Eukaryota; kingdom Metazoa; phylum Chordata; class Mammalia; order Eulipotyphla; family Talpidae; genus Scalopus; species Scalopus aquaticus. The sequence goes on from PVIJ01002266.1 coordinate 79,223, forward strand.
GAGGACTGTATCTTAAATTCCTCTTTCTCTCCAATGTTAACATAGTTCTTCATGCCTCCTGTAAACTCCAGGCGTGTTTGCTGATATTTCTAGTCTACTCCCCACTTTGTGTAAAAGCCAAATTTGGAGTGTGGTCTCCCTGTTTCCTTTCTAATGCTCCCGGGTAGTTGTGCACACGACGTGCCTCAGCAGCGAATCTCGTCTTGGTATTTCCCGTGGTGGGACAGCACGGCTTGATGTAGAGAAGATGTGTAGAAATGGGAAGACCTTCATGCTGGTTTGGTTGCAATTCTAGTGTCTAAAAAAGCTGTGGTGGAAGTCTTCAAGTTTTTCTAAAAGGTTATGCCAGTGTTATATTTGAGTTCTGTTTGGGAAGCTGTTTTCTTCAATTGGGAATTTGAGTTATTGTGTGCATTTTTGTTTGTTTTCCTGGTAAAGGAATTTGCGTATATTCTCCTTAACTAGACATCGTACTCTCCTATTACAAAAATGAAAAAAAAAATCGTTCTGGACCTTCTTGCTTCCATGTTAGTTGCAGTGTTTTTTTTTTTTTTAATCTTTGCGTAGAAGAACTGGGGTGTAGGCCAGAGGTGCAGGGGGTGAGAGGATTCACCAGAGACAGAGTGGGCATCAGAACAGGCTGATTTACTGAATACACTGCTGAGGGGAACAGCAGGTGATACAAGAGAGGTCTGCTATACCATGTGGCTTGGCTCCCTGGCCGGGAATCGAACTCAGGCTAACAGTGATAGCGCTGAGACCTAACCCCTGGGTCACCAAGGAGGCCCATGCAGTGTTTATTTTTTCAAATCTGGGTAGATCTAGGAGAGTTTGGATTTTAACGGTATAAATCATACTATAGTGTGTAGCATTTTACATGTGCATATCTCAAATTGGTATCCATGCCTAAAGACTTATCATACTCTGTGGTAGAAATACAGTTTCCAATAGGATCATATTATATACACACTGGTCTTTTTCAGTCAGATTTCAAAGTAATCATTATACCCACTTGATAAGTTTTTCTTTCCTGTTTGCTCTCAGCAAGAACTATATTATATTGCTTCATCTTCTTTTAAAAGATAATTTTCTTTATATTTTTAACCCACCCCTTGTTAGAAATACAGATTACTTGTCTTCTTTGTGACCATAGTAAATACTACTTTGATATATTGAATAAACTTTATGCACCTTTCTGGTTTTCTTAAAATTTTTAAGGTGGAATTGTAGAATTAAAACACGAATATTTTTAAAGCATTTCAGTCTTAAGTTCAGAGTAGCAGGGGCTGCAGCTATTGCTTTGGGATTTCCCTTTTCTTTTAATATGAAGTAATCAAATGAGTATTTCTTCATCTTCAAGAGATTTTCAGTTCCTAGTATTCAGTAATTAGCAAATCATGGATACTTAGGATGCAGCTCTGCTTTTGTTTGTTACAGTGGATTAAAGATGACTGCGAATGCTTTCACCCTCCTCCCTTCGCTAGTGGGCTGGCTAGTGACTGCTTTGACCGATACAGGATGACAGTGTGCTGCTGTGTCAGTTCCAGCGTTGGCATGTGCCTTTGAGAGTATTGGCGCCTTCCACCTTGGTCTCTTGGAGCCAGAGCTGCCATATAGAAGTCTAACTACGCTGAGACCATTAGCCTCAAGAGGACAGGGATAGAGTAGGCACTCTGTTGGATATTCCCAGCTGTGTCCAGCTTTCTGTCCGTCCTCATGAAGGCACCAGTCATGACCAGCCCAGCCACCTACAGAATACTACCTTGTGGCTTTATTCAACACTGGCGCTTACCACTCTGTGGTCCGCTCGCGTATTAGTACGTGTTTTTGTCACCAGTATCAAGTGGCTGCTCACGTATTAATACGTGTTCATCTAGTCTCCGGTTTTTCACGCCACGGTGGATTTATTTGGAATTATTAGGAGCTATTTCTTTGATCATACTCGATCTAGAAGCTTTACACATTGTTTTGGTGAAAGTGTAAGGTGTTTTATGAGAGGTATTACAGCTTTTTTAATATCTAGTAGTTCAGGAGTTGTGTGTGTTTTATTGAATGCTTATACCATTCATGCGGTGGCACAGAAAATGGCCAGCCCCAAGGGCTGGTAAATTTAAAGGGCACCGGCACACAAAGTGTTAAGAACCACCCAGCATAGTCAGTCCCAGATTCCTGACTCTTAAAATGGTGGTGATGGTGGTGGAGCTTGCAAGCTTCTGAGCTTTGGAATAACTTTCTGTGTCGCAGATTATTGGAACAGTTATTGAGTCTCTAGGGTATGGAGTTGGAGAGCGTAAGCTGTTTTTATTCCTTCCTGGAATGGTTGCTTAAAAAGAACCCATGGACTCTAAGCAGAAATTGCGCTTCTCTTTGGCCTCAACCAGAGAACAGTGGGAGAGGAGCCAGAAGTATCCCGAGGCTGTGCATTTTTGTGTGAGAACTGAAGCCTGGCAGAAGTTTCAAACCAAGCTGCTATCATAGGAATCTGGTGTCTGTGAGAGCAGACTCCCTTCGTTTCAGTATCCTTTTGTGTCTACTGAAGGGGAGGCAGGTGGAGGGCTGATCTCAAGGAAAACCAAAAACATGAGTAACTGTAGGGAAACAAGCTGTGTTCCCTAAGGTTGTACTAACAACCTTAAGTTGTTAGTACATAAGTTCCTGTACTATCCATAAGTTCCTGCCATTCCCTCTGATCAAAAAGCTCCCCTTTCTTTGCCTGCCAAGGAAAATATACAGCCCGGGGTTGCTATTCAGAGCATTCTGTGGTCTGGGCCCGGTGCTGAAACCATGACCTACATGCCTGGGTTTTCCTCCAGGTGTTCCACTAGCAATCTGTCCATTTTTATTAAGTTTCATGCATTTCCTTTGCTGTTCTCTCCTTGTTCAAGGGCTCCCCCCTTTCTACTCCTCACCTCATCTCTTCCAAACTGTGCCACCTGATACTCTAGTTTTCTAGAATACCTAGAGTCTCTCTTCTTTATTTGTCATGTTCCTTTCCTTCCCTCTCCTGTACCTTGAGAACAGTCAGTATGGTTTTTTGGGTTATTGTCTTATATCCCTTAGTAATTATAAGTAGTTTGAGGACAGGAAAGGTCTTATTCGTTCATAGTATAAAATAGTGTTCATTGAATTATTTGGATTATGTAGAAACCCTTTCTGTATTTGCATTTCCCTCTGTCTTATTCAGAAAAGCTACGTAAAAATTCTTCAGGGGTTTAGAGGCTGGGAACTTAAGGAATTATTGTTTCGAGAGCATGAGGATTTCCTTATACAAACATAGGTGCAAGAAACTTGCACAATGATTACTCTGTGTTTCCTATTTTTGGCTGGAGTTCTCTGTAATTCTCCCTGCCCAGGGAGGGTAAGATCAGTCATTTTGGAATTTATTTGTTTGAATTTATGGCACAAGAATGCTATAAATCAAATCTCTTGTTAGGGTTATACAGTGTCTTAAATGCAAAACTTGAAATATTTACCTAAAGACTTGAAAAATTTGGCTTCCTTATCCATTTTTAATAGATTATTTTTCCCAGTTAATGTTGACTGTACCCCATTATAAGAAATAAATTTTACATTGTTGCCTAGTGAATACATACAACTGAAACAAGTTTCTTGAGACAAGTCTTACTACTATTTCATATATTGTGCTCTGATCTTTTACATTCTATTCTATTTTTTGTTTTTTTCATTTCAAACTTGTGTATTATTTGGAAAATATTGAGTTACATAATAGGTGCTTGATGGGTAAGGGTCTGATTTTTGAGGCTAGTAGGCTCCCCTAAGAAAATGAGTATTTTTTTTTTTTTTAAGATTTATTTATTTATACATACAGCTGGGGTACAGGCCAGAGGTGTGGGGCGGCGAGAGGGTTCACCAGAGACAGAGTGGGGAGCAGAACAGGCAGATCAGAAATACACTGCTGAGGGGAGCAGCGGGCGAGGCAAGAGAGGTCTGCCGCGCCATGTGGGATTCTCCCCGGCTGGGCGTCGAACTCGCATCGCGGCTGCTGACAGCTCCACAGCGCAGCGCTCAACCGCTGCGCCACCAGGGAGGCCCAGAAAATGAGTATTTTTAAAGGTTGTATTGGTGGCTGAATCAGAACAGTAACATTTTGTAAAAATCTTGTTTAATTTAAGACTTACAAAATAGAAGGTCATCTTGTTGGGAAGATATATAAACTAAGTAGGGTCTAAAGTCTTTGCTCAAATGATGCATTTTTATTCTCTGCATTGTCACTAGTGTTTTGCAGAATGTTCTCTCAAAGTAACAGTACTACCCACTGGGGCAGTTTTGTTCTTTATCGTCTATAAATCATTTTATCACCTGTAATTTTCATTTTGAAGTTGTTGATTTTCAGGCGCATTTGTGGCAGCAACATCATTAGTACCAGCACTTAACAGCTATCATTTATAGAGCAGTCACTGTGACATGCATGGTTTTGAGTGCTTTTTTCCACTTCCATTAATTTAGTCTTCAGAGCCCAGAGCCAGTACAATGACCCTGTCCATTCCAGTGTAAGAAAAAAGGAAGAGCACACTAATGGGCATAGTAAACTCTCCCAGTTACAGAGGAGGAAGCCAAGACAGAATAATACAGGCCAGGAAAGGGCACTAAAACAGGCCAAGGACACTGCCCAAATAGTTTTATCAGTCACTGTCTGAGTTCTTCACCGGTGCACACAACTGCAAGACTACTCAGGCTCAGGAAACAACAACAATGGGATTTATTTAACAAACCAAGGAAAAACAAAGTTACTGAGGCCAAAAATGGCCGTTTACCTCACTCGAAGCAGTGTCCAGTCTTTTTAAATACCAAACAAAAAGAAGCTAAGATGGTGTCTTCCCACCACTGAGGATGCAGAGCTCCTCTCCTGAACAATAGGCCATGTGCCCAGGATGGCGTTTTCCTGCCTCTGCGGACACATAGCAGCCAGACTACAGGCCAGGTTCCAACTCACAAAGACAGCAGAAGACAACAGGAGATGCTCCTGGAGCTGCCAAAATGTCCCAAAGCAGCACCAGACAAGTGACACTCAAAACAGCAGCTGTGGCGGCTAAATAGCCTGACAGTCTGTGAATGAGCAGTGTATTGTGGTAGGTAGAGAATGGGTCAGGGCAGCAGATGGACCCCTTCCAGCCTTGCCCAAGAGTATTACCAAGTGGGCTGGGAAAGGAATAGAAGTCCTTTACTTTCTCGGTTATAAAACCTTGGGTATGAATCAGTACTTCCTTTACAGAATTGTAAGGATTAAATAAAATAGTGGATACAGAGCAGACAGCACATTGCTTCTGGGATCTGCCTCCTACTGCCTTGTCCTTCTCTCTGACACATAAGGCTTCTCGCATTCTAAGGCTCCTCTCTAACTATCCGCTTCCTCTGTGTGAACACCTGACCTTGCCAAATCTGGTATATACTTATTGCCCACGGGACAGGTACCTGATTTGAACCATCTTTGTCACTGAAGGCTTCTTCAGTGCCTCCTGCCCGCACCTTATTGACTGTCCCCTCCCCCCTGAATTCTTTAGAGCCGCTTATTTGACCCTTCACCAGCCCTGTGAGACAACATAAAGACACCTTGAAAGTGACTGAACCAACCACACTGATTTTATAGAAGAAGACACCAAATTGCAGGGAAGATTGTGATTACCTAAGCTCAGGTTTTTTGCTTCTAGGCTAGGGCTCTTGCTACTGTAGTCACCATCTCAGTTTTGAGTCTATTTAGTGAACCACCCAAGCCCTCAGAAAGAGGAGGTACAGGTGCAGACCTGTACCTCATGGGGTAGAGAGCCTCTTCTAGGTGTGTGTTCCTCTCACAGTCTGAAATACCTATTTTTTTAAGATGGTGCGTATAACCTTTGAGTAAGTCTGTCTCTTAAAATCAACACAAGCACCTACTGTGTGCAGACTGTGAGCTTTGTAAGGGTGTCTGTGCCTTTGGAGAACTTACACCTTCCTGTGCTATTACAAAGCCATGGGGATAAGGGAAATTTTAGAGTAGTACTTTAGTTCATTAACATGTTGTTTTCCCATGAGATGGATTCCAAAAAACGTATTGGTACTTGCCATGTTGTCTCCCCTCAGCTTCTCCCAGAGAAGGTATTGGGTGGTGCAGGTGTGTTTGTTTATATTTGAAAGCCGCAATGGTACCCACCTCATAGCTTTCTGGATGCTACCAGGGACTTTATTTGGTCAGCTCTCATTCCTTACCACTCCCTTAGTCATCTTTGAGGGGTAAATACAGGCCAATCTCCAGTTTGACTAAGTTGTCTTTCCGGAAACTTCTTGAATGTCCCAAACCATGTGAAATTTACTTAAAAATGTTAACAGCTGGCCAACTCTAGCCTAAGCTAGAGGTTGGGAAGTTGAAAAAATGTATTTCACTCTCATTTAGTCTCTATTGAAGTGTTTTTTCCTCTTACATAAATAATATGTGCCCCACCTACATAGTTTTTTAAATGTGGATAGTCCAATATTTAAGAAGTAATGAAGTCATAAATCGAAAGTCATCTTTAGACGGATTTACTCTTGCTAAGCAAATAAGAGAAACCTCATCTCTTTCTAAAAATAAACCATCAGTTCATGTCATTGAGTGTATTTGACCCTTCTAAAAAGAGGCTCTCTCTCATTTTCTAATGTGGGAAAACATTTATTTTTTATCTATGATGTAGTTTTTCAGAAGTTCTGCTTCATTTCTGCTCTAAATTTAGTAAATTCTTGGAAGAATACTTAAACAATTTAAGGATTATTTTCTTAAGCCTGGTGATGGTGTGGTTGTGTGGGTATAGGTTTTGGCTTGTGGTTTTATTTCAAACCGGTAGTGTTAGGAATGTATTGGGCTGGCAGAATTTTATAATGTGTTGCAATTTTCTGCATCTTTATGTCTGTCTACTTCTTGGAAGGAATCCATTACTCTTTTTGGTGACCTCCCCTCTATGGTTTTGTTAATTTGCTTGGCATGTATTAATTTAAGTTGGCGCTTTTTTTTTCTCTGCAGTTTTTTGATAATAAAGAAACATCGTTTCTTGTCCCCAGAAGATATTCATTGAAGAGTGTGGTGATTCGGGAGTCTGGTGTGTGAATGATCATTAGAAAATGCATCTTCATGGATTCAGGTTTCATTTTATAGTTCCTGCATATCTTTCCCGTTTCCCTGTAACATCATCTTATGTCTAGATAAGTATTTTATCTTTACACATACTAATGTTTCTTGTTAATCAAATTATCTCCTAAGACTGTTTATGCTTGAAATATTTTTATGTCTGGGTGTGGGTGTTCTGAGTACCTCCCAGAAAACCTCCAGGAATTTTTCCCACCTACTTGGTTTCCCTGGAGGGTGAGAGAAGGTGATTAATGAAGGAGAAAACACAGAAGTCACCAATAAAAAGCTACCTACTTGTTTACATGTGGGGGTGTGTGTATGTTTAAAATAAAACCCTTCAACCGTAATCTCAGCAGCCATGAGCTTTCAAGTAAGGCTGTGTGTGTGTGTGTGTGTGTGTGTGTGTGTGTGTGTGTGTGTGTGTGTGTATAAAACAGAACTCTCTATATATTTATACAAACACACATAGAGAGAGAGGTCTGTTTTACAACATGTAGAATTTCTTCCCTTCTAAAAAAGTCTCAGAAGATTTTCTTGAAAAATAACTATACAGTTACTGTTTTAGTTTACTGGAAGTTTAATGTAGATAATTGCTTCCATTATGTTCCTTGCAGCCTAATGCTTATCTTGTGATTTACTTATCTTGTGATTTACTTAAAATCACCTGGTAGTAGTGAAGTGACCTCTGATTCAAATCTCCACAGAGAGCCCATACTTAGAGACTGTTTTAGCCAAGTATGAAACTTGCTCAGAGGTTAACACATTGTATGTGGGAAACATATTTATATGTTTTACGTTGACTGATAGTAGAGCGCGGGACACGTATTAATACGTTTTTTATAGACTAGCAGTAGAATGCGGGTAACGTATAAATCTGTTCATTTTTATACTTTTTTTATACTTAAAAAATTGGCAAAAATGGCCCACGCCACCTGTTAGCGCGCGATAAAAACTACCCGCAAACAATGTGTTAAGAGGGGAGGCAGGTGATACTGTTGATTGAGATTTGGTTTCCTGGTTTCCAGAGATGTTCTGCATAAATGTTGATGGAAAGATTATTAATAAGTTATACCTCAGGGGACACAGCAACCCAGACCACATTAACTCACCGTATATAGGGCTGTTAATACCTATATAGCCCTGTTATATACCAGCATTGGTGGTTAGTGTTAAACCCGAATGTGTCACAGAACATAATGGAAGTGGTTGGAGAGACCACCTGGTCTAATTCTTCATTTCAGTCAGGGAAACCAGGCAAGGAAAGTGACTTGCTCAGTGTGAGTTAACTGATTTGTGGCATCCCTGGTCTTGCAAGGTAGATAAACAAGAGGACACTTGAGTGTAGAACAGGAAGAGGACAAGGAGAGGGAAATTCAGAATATGTGTGATATGGATTGAGATCTCAGAAACTGAAGTTAGGAAGAAAGGGATCTCTCATAGGCTGTATGATAATTGGACTTAATTGTCTTAATTTTTTCAGACTCCTAAACTCCTTTATCTTATATATATTAGGGTAAAGTGAGATGATGCTACAAATTGTCTTGACACAGTGAGGGGGACGTAGCAAGTGTTCCATATGGCAGCTGTTATTGTTCAGTAGCCCCAGTGGGGAGGGAAGCAAGGAGAGAGATGCGAATAGAAGGGCGATGTATTCATCAGGTTCTCCAGAGAAGCAGAACCAATAAGATATTTATACCTATATTGTATATATAGGAAGAGACTTATTTTGAGGGATTGACTCATGTGCTTATGGAGACTACAGTCCCATGATCTGCCATCTGCAAGTTGGAGACCCAGGCACGCTGAGAACCAGGGGAAGCAGGTGCAAATCCCTGTCCAAGGGCAGGAACAGACAGGAAACCAAAAGGCTGAATTCTTCTTTCCACTGTTTGCTCTGTGCAGGCTCTCAATGGTTTGGGTGATGACCACCCACGGGGGGAGGGGACTACTGAGGTCACCATCCAAATGCTGATCTCCTCAGGAAACACCCTCAGAGACAAACCTAGAAATGATGTTTAAACTATTTTAATTTGGCTCAGTCAAGCTGACACATTAATCATCCCAAGGAACTTTATTGATCTTGAAAGGAAAGTCTTTTCAGAGCAAGCCTTTAAAGTCTTGCACCTAATCTTGTCTCTGCTTAAAAGACATCTTAGAAGTTCAAGCCTACATGTACTTTACAGGTTGACTTCGTGTATTTTGGTTATGCTGAATCTCATGAGCTTCCTGGAACATGGTGTGCATTTTCCCATTTTCATCTTAAATAGCAGGTGTCTTTCTATCCTATCTACCCTTCCCCCTTAGTCATCCTTCAACACTCAATTCCATTTCTTCTGTGAAGTCTCTTAGATCATATTCTTCCATCTCTTACCTCCCCTCATGATGAATCACTACTTCTATTGTGTTTCCATAGTACCTTGTACACAGTGTTACAGCGGTTACTGAACTGTGTCCTAGTGGTTTGTTTACATGTCTGACTCACTGAATAATCAGTATGTTCCCGGAGGATAAGGACCAGGTATTAGTCATCTTTGTATCCTAGTACCAGATTGATGCCAAACACATAGTAGGTGCTCATTGCTCATTAGATGTATGAATGAAAAACCAACATTATCCCAATTAGAGGTTATTCCAGATTTATAAAACAGCATGAGCAAAGACAGGATACAAAATTAGCATTAGCCAGCTTACCAGGAAAGAAGCGTTTATGCTCTAAAAGAGAGGTGGGAAGATGTAATCACATAATTTGGAAGGCTTTGAATTGAGTTGTGTTAGGGAAGGGAACCATCTTAAGTGTTTGCTCCAGGGATTGACATAGTTATGTAACACTTATAGGAGAATCAGTCTAGTGACTTTTGGTTTGAAATGAGGACTAGCTTGGACCCTGACATACTAGTTAAAATGTCTAGCAACCCAGATGTGAGTTCAGAGGGCTAAGGGTAGGGCCATGCTGATCAGTGAGGCAAGAGGAGAGACATTTAAAACAACAAACCACAAAACTCTGGCAAACTAGTTCATTTTTAGATTTCTCAGAGATTGTTTGCCAAGGTTTTTTTCTTTTCTCCCATCAGAAGTAAAGTCCTTTTCCATTTGAGTCTTTTGGTATAGTATCTAAAAACTCCATCCAAATCTGAAACTCCCTGTGCTGAATTTTTACAGGAACAGAAGTTCTTTCTGTTATAACTCTTGTCTTCAGTTTTTTTTTGTATTTTGGCTTTTTTTGGGGTCTAGGCTCATCTCCACTGGGCTGTGGGCCCAGAAGGAAACTTGGGAACTCATTTGTCAGTTCTCTTTGGCATTTACAAGATGTTCCTATAGTCTCTTTATTGTGGTGTGGCTTCCTGACGTTTTGTTTTGATTATTGTTGACGTGTTTATTGGAACGTAGTGCCTATACCTTTTTTCATTTTTTTTTAAAGTGCCTAACTCTTCTACGTTTTATTTCTTTGAGATAATTCCTATAAGGTCTCTGTCATGGATTATGAAAAAATGTCAGAAGAAATTCTAACCAGATAAACAGTTTTGCGCAGTGATCATGTGCGTTGAAAAAGATATGGTCTAATTGATAAAATCACTATCTGTCACTTCCCTTTAAGACTGAGATAAATTGCATAGGTCGTCTAAAAAGGGAAGGCAACTAGTCAAGACTTGGAGCTCAGTGCTTCACAGACATTGTTTATGTTGAACACTCACAGCACCTGGTAAAGTAAATATTGATCATGTACTAAGGAAATTAGGACTTTGGACTATTAAATTATCTCTGTACATAATTGGGGAGTGATGGAAAGGATGCCCACATCTTTCTGAATGTACCCGTTTGACCCCGCACAGTTGCATACAGCCCTTCTCATGCTTTTATAGTAATAGGACCTTTATCCAATCAAAGCAAACTCCCAGCACATAAAGTCGTTAAGAATAATGTTCAGTTATATGCATTTCTTTCATTTGGTATACTAAATTCATGTTGACAGTTATCTTTCAATCTTTAATCAGTTTCCTCTTATAACCTACTTCTATATATATTTTGTTAGGATAAGAGTTCAAATAACATGGATAAGAGAATGCTAACAGCTATTTTTTTTAGCTACCTCAGTATTTGCTTTTCATGTTAGAAAGAGCTTGTAATTATAATGTGGCTATTTAATCACCTTTTCAGTAGCTTTTCTTGCAATTTCAGGGCAATGTCTGATTACAGTGATCAAGAAAAGTTGAAGTAGAAGTAGTAGGAAATTTTGTTTTAAGGTTGACTTGCGAATCTTATCTAGTAATGTACACCTCATTTATCAGTGAAGCTTTTTTGTAGGGAGCAGGCAGGGAGTCATATGATATGGTGGTTTACTTTGAATGACAAAATACTTGTATTTGTGTCCTCAGGAAGAGTAAGACCTGAGACTTTAAATCTATATTAAGGTGTTATGAAGCAAGTGGGGAACATAACATCTGTGTTACTATGGATTGAGTCTTACACTGTGGCAGGTGCAGATACCAGGAGAGCTGTGTGTTTTGCCTTTCGCTGGCATGTGAGTGTGGCACACAGTGCAGGAGTGGGGTGTGTGCATGGAATTGACACACGTAAGCAGACCCAAAATGTATTCAGACATACGATAGAAATGGGGAAGAGTTTTTCCAGTGTCCGCATAAAAAGACATTAACTTGTCTGTAGGAGTTAATGCATTTGGTGGTTAAAATTTTATGTATAATGCATTTAAGGGTATGTACTAGCCAGGGTCCTCCAGAGAAACAGAGCTTAGGTATTTATTTGTGTATGTGTGTATAATCCATGTGCACACAAACATGCATACACAAACCTGTCATGTGTCTGTGTGTCTGTATCAGTCATGCATCGTTTAACAATGGCACATCCCAGCTCTGCCATTACAGCTTCTGTGGCCTATTTCACACCTACACTATGTGTACATACTGGGGCTGCCAGTATATGTGGCGCATGAGTGACGGAAATATCGGTATGTGCTTGGTGTATGACTCCACAGATTTATTTTCAGGAATTGACTTGTGATTATGGTAACTGGCAAGTCTAAATTCTGTAGTGCAGGCCAGCAAACTGGCCTGGTATGCAGGTAACAGTTAATATTTCAGTTTTAAGTCTGAATTAACTCAACTGGAATTTCTATGTTTAGAGTGAAAATGTCTCCTTCAGGAATTTCAGTCTTTGCTCTTAGCACCTTTAGTGCATTGGACAAGACCTCCCCACATTAGGAAGGGTGATCGTCACTCAGAGTCTGCTGATTAAGTAATCATATCTAAAAAAAAAAAAAATCCCTTCCCAGCAGCATGCAGGCTGGTGTTTGACTAAACATCTGGGCATTGGAGCCTCAGCAGATGACGTTTAGAGCCGGAGCTGGGCAACTTGGGTTCACATCCCAGCTCTGCCATTACAGCTTGTGAGACTTTGATCAAGTTTCTTAAGCTTGAGTTATAATTTCCCAATTTATAAAATAAGATGTTGTTTCATCAGACAACTTTGGTAGTTAAATGAGAGAATGCTCATAAAACTCCCAGTGTAATGACTGGCACAGTGGCATTCAGTATGTAACATATCATTATCGTGATTATTATTGTAAACTTACATTTACATTGTATTTTAAACTTTTAAATTTCCCTTGATAGCTTTTACATGATAGCTTTCTTTATACACAATTTTTTACTGTTGAGTAAACAGTTGGCCTTTTTTTATGGGAGAAAAGGGAATAAAAACCCAGCATCTCTGATTTTTTCATTTTTTAAAAAGAATATTAAATAAACAGGGATAAAAAGTAGCACTGTGACTTGAAGTTGTTGTATGAAGATTGAGATTTCCTGAAAAGACCTGCTACAGAATTTGGAGTAGTCAGTTTGGTTTTCTGTGTTTTGGTCATTGGCATATAATCTTTCTGTGGTCTGGGTTTGCAGGTGAGCACATTGTATGGGTGTGTCTGAAATTTCATTTCTGTTTTTGATTTCATTGAAATGGAGCCATATATATTTAAAAATTTTTCTGTTTTATTTTTTATTTATGCATTTAAGAATTGGGGTGTACGCCAGAGGTGCAGGGGGTGAGAGGATTCACCAGAGACAGAGTGGGGGCAGAATAGGTGGATTGGCTGAAATATACTGCTGAGGGGAGCAGTGGGTGAGACAGGAGAGGTCTGCTGTGCCATATGGGTTAGCTTCCTAGCCGGGATGGAACTTGTGCTGCAGTTGTTACAGGGCAGGGAGAGGGACACCTCCAAAACCCCAGATCTGCCCTGTACTAAATGGGTTCAGCCATCCGCTACATCAATACAAAACATTTAGGACCTTTTGTGGAAACAGACTTTAATACAATTAGAAAGGACAGAGAAGAAAAAGAATATATTCTAAGTCAAGCACCCAGTGTTAACCAACTCCTCGTGGGTACAAGTCCACCCAAACGGGATTGGCCCAAAGCAAGTCTCGAAAGCTTGCCACAAGTCTAGAACAGCTTATGGCAGGGACCCACACATACGGGTCAGAAACAGCCAGACAATTCTGGGAGGAACCAAAATACCTCATGGCAGGGACCCATTCAAAAGGGTCAGAAACAGTCAGACAATTCTGAGAGGAACAGAACAAAATCAAAACCAAAATCAACACAGCCATCGTTAACCTCCCCACGGGTCTCTCACCCAAGTCTTTTTCAATCAGTCCAGGCCAGTGCAGCTTCTTTACAAGTCTCTCTGCTCCTTGGGCCTCTGCTGGCTTTCCATCCTTCTTCCATCTCCTCCTGTTTTCTGTGTGTGTGTCTCCTCTGTGTGGAGTCCTCCATGAGTGTGTGTCTTTTCAGCTTCTTAAATCCTGCTCAGTTCCACCCTACCTTGGGTGGGGCAGGGAACCTGGGACACACCCTTTCTCCTGGGGACCACCCTGTTACACAGTGACATGTGATAGCTTGATACTGCTGACACTTCAACTCCAGTGCCACAGGGAGGCCTGAAGTAGAGCCGTAGTTTTCTAGAAGATCTTTAAAGCAGGTCACATTATTACAGATTTCATATCTACAATCTACCTGACTATTGATCAGCTCTGGGATTTTGCTCAGAAAAAAAAAAAATCTCATTGATAAGGCTTTGCATTTTTGTTTGGAATTCTCGTTTTGTGTGGGTGTGAGGGAGAATTTTTAACATGAAAGTACTTTTTAGTTGCCCCCCAAAACCAAACCACATTGATTACTATAGCCTGTCTTCTGCTGAAGTTGACCTCATAACTGCAAAATGTATTTTGTGCATTTCTTTGTTGCTGTAGCTCCATGCTGCCTGCTGGATAGCTTGTCAGTATATAGCACTGATAGCTTGTCAGTGCTAAGAGTATGGGCAGTATCACAATAGCAAAGAGGGCTTGGGGGGCTTCACACGATGTGGCTGTGATCAAGTGAATGGCAAAAAAGGATTTCACTATTCAGAGTTGCTGCTACCCATGTTTCCCAGAAAATGAGTGTGTATTGGAGTCCACTAACCTGAGCTTCTTAAGCATAGTTCACTGAGGCTTTGTTTCTTATCTGAAAATGGAAATTTTTAAAAAGTCTTTGCTGCAACTCTGTGGCCTAAGATAAATTTACATTTTAATAGGTGAGATGTTTGGTATTGTGGTTTCTTTTTTTGTGAAGAATGATGCTGGATGCAGTTTATCACAGTCTCAGTTGCTAGAATGAACTTGAAGTTTAAGATACTATTTTCATGTAAATCCAAGCAGCAGGTGGGCGATGACAGCCTAAGAGATAGTGAGCTATAGTATAGTACAAGTAGTATAGACAATGCTTGCTTGTAGTCCATAAACAAAGGGGAATAAGTAGTCTTTTGGGATGGCAGTGAAGAAGTAATGAAAACCAGAAAGGTTATAGAGGTATTGGTTTTCTTTGAATTAGTCTAGGAAGGTAAGCAGCAGCCATGGCCTCTGGCGAGGACCTGCTCTATGCAGGGGCTGTGCTTGGATTTTATGTTTTTTATGGCCAATGACCACTCCATGAAGTAGGAGCTAACTCATCCCAAGCTGTACTCCCACATCCAGCCCTTGGGCAAAATGTGTTTTAGAATTCATGATTTTTTAGACAGGTAGGTAACACAGCAAGTATACTTTATATATATATTCCTCCCTTTGCAGTTTTTGGCCACATGACTCTGCAATGAGATACAGACAATCCATGCTTCAGTGGGGTAATAACTATGAAAAGCCCCATGACATTTCAGGTCAGATTTTGCTACATGAGTTTCCTGCTGAAAGAGTTTGCTGCTAGCTTCAAAAAGCAACCAAGACTGATTTATAGAGCTTTTTAAGTTTCATATTTGAGGATATGTAGGGGGATTGTACACCAGTATTTCTGTTTTTAAACTTAAGAAAGTAATGGTGTAGAAAAAGTAACTTTCCTAAGGGTACTCAAATTTACCATTCAGTATTCCATCCATACAAGACGTGGTATTTAAAAGAGTAGGTGTGGATACATAAAAGTAGTGTTATTTAATTTTCTCTCTACCTTTTATCATTCCCTCAGTGTATCTGATATTTTGTACATCATGGAGTTTCAGAGACAGTAAATGTTGGCTTTCCTACGTTAGTCTTTTCTATCTAAATCAATATGCATTTTTGACCCAATTCTAGGGCACTCTCAGTAGATTTCATTTGAAATTAGGAGATTTCTGTTATTTTTCTCCAAGACCCAAATTGTTCCTATTCCACATTCTTTCAAAGGTTCTTTATAATTTGTATCCTTGTCCCGTGAGAGTATTGCGTTTTATTGGATATTTTCTACTGGTGCATTTTTATTAACCATTTCTTAATTTTGTCTCTTTCACAAAATACAAAAATTTCTTTATTTTATAGTAAACTTGTAACGTTTACTAGTTTGTATGTAGAAATGACATAGTGTTTCAGATTTTGCTCCATTTTTCAGGATTCAAAACATACTTATTATTTTCCTTGGGAATCACCTGCAGTAAGTTTAACCATAATTAGTGTTTATTTTATTTTATTGATTTTAATGGGGAAAATTGGGACAAAATTCAGAATAGACTCATGTCAGGGGAGAGATTTCACGAGCCTTCCAGCCCAGCTGCCCTAACCCTGCTCTCAGCTACTTGTGTTGAAAATGAGGCTGTTGTTGCTACGTACTGTGAAGGGCTGTCAGGAGACTGAAGACACACTGCAGCGAGTTAGAATTGCACCTGACACATACACAGCTCAGTGTTAGCTCTCGTTATTGTTGTCCAGCACAGTTAAGATTTTAACCTAATGTGTTTCTGTGTCAGATTTGTACCTTATTGTTGATGCAGCTTTTACCTTAAGCATCTCCTTGTTGGTGAGCTCTTCTCCCTCCTCGTCTTCAAGTAAGTGGCCTGCTCAGCCTTTCTCCTACATCGCTCTTGAGAGCTCTAACATCACAGCAGTGGTCCTCACATGGAGAAGTCAGGGTGGGTACTGTCTGCTGACAGTGTCCCACAATGTCGGAGGTCTGTGGTGTGTTGACAGTATGGAACTCCATTCTCTGGTGACCTTGCCACAGAATTGGCGAATAAGAAGTCTTAGTGAATGTGTTTCCTACGTTTCTTGCTAGGATGTTTTTAAAAAATACCTATCATATTCCCCTTCGATGAAAAATGTACCAAAATACTGTGGTTTGGTGATGAAGAGGTAATTAAGAAATATTGTGCATCTCCATGGGAACTCTTTGAATGAAGAAAGCAGTCAGGGCATGAATTTACACTGGTGGAGTGCATACTTTTAACATCCCAGTACTTTGCTTTTGTTATTGAAACCAGTAACTTTTGCACTTTGCTTTGGATAATACTTATATCTATGTCTTGTGGGTATAAATTTTGGTCTTGGAAGCTTATGTTCCAATGAAGATCAAGCATTTATGGGGTCCGTTTATTTCTGCTAGTTTATTTCTGCAAGTGTTAGGTACCTGATGCATACAGGTTCTTACAGTAAATGTTTCTAATTGAAGAGTTGATTTTAGGTGCTTTTTCACTATACAGATGATGAAAGCTTTTGAAGACCAAATTGTAAATTTATAAAATATTTGAGTCTTGATTTTAAAATGCTTTTTATAAAAATTCAGTATTTGTAAAACTGAAATGGTTAAGAAGTACACATGGAACTTTTTTAATTTTCACACTTTCCTATTTCCTTATCATGTTTCTTTTAAGTCAACACCAAGAAAATTATAATTGGTTGCCACAGAATGCTACCTAATACTTAACATAGCCTTGTGCTTATTGTGGTTTTGTAGGCTTTTCCAATGGAGTGGTTTCTTTTGTTGTTAGTGAATGTGTCAGAAATTTTTACTTTGAATTATTTTGCTAGGTTCATTTGCTAATTTGTTAGTTAATAAAGAGTTATTTAGTTTATTTATTGTTAGTTATCTAGTACATAAATACAGGTACGTATAATGTGCTTTTTTCCCTAGTCTATATTTACTATTTAGTTTGTGTTTGATTTCACATCAGATTCTTTTTCTGCTTTATGGAATGCTCTAGAGTTAAACAAAACCTTTGAAAGCAAATGTAAATCAACCTGAATGAGTAATGAAAAGTTAATTTGTTCACCTCTCAGATGAACCACTTGTTTGCCACATGGCTATTCTATTTGTGACTCTTATTGGCCTGTGATATTTCTGTAAAATAAATAATTGTTGGGAAAGAATGCCTGTGGGAGGAAAGATCTAGCTGGCTCCCAGAGGTGAAGCTCTTTTAACGTAGGTATAGTTTCAGCTTTAGATTGGAGTAAGCGATGATCTCGTTAAGTATCAGGTGATTGAAGAGAGTTCTTTAATAGGACATTAATTAAAACCAGTGGTATTTCAGTCATGATGCCTGAAGAGAGCAGGGGATAGACGATAATGTATAGCTTAGCAGTATTGATGCATTTGGATAGGTGTTCTAATGATGAAAAGAGTAACAGATGAAATGCAATTTTCCAAATTGTATTTTGTGTTTATAGAGTGAGAGTAGGAAGTGGCAGGGATGGAAAGATATATTTGCACCCACAGTTCTTAGATTTGGTCCTTAAATAATTTGAGTACGTTCGTTCATTGCTTGAATAGACATAGTTATTACTGAAAACCAACTCTCTGTCAGGTATGGCGGGAAGTCTGATAATACACCTTGGAGGAAATCAGCCTCATGGGGAAAGTGCAAATGAGAAACTTTTATCCAGTTGGGTAAGTGCAATGAGCAAAGTACTCTGGGTACATAGAAACAGTAGGCATATCACCCAGGAGGTGTTAGGAAAGGCTTTCAGAAAGTTACGTCATCTGAACCTTTCTCATGAGAGATAATTAGGGGCTGACTCCAAAAGATTATTGCTTTACATGACCCAGTGATTTAAAAATGATGTAGTTTTTCTCTTCAGTGGTAGTATCCTGTGATAACCCAGATCCCATCTCCATTCTCATACCTGAGCTCAGTGGTGTAAAAAAAGTGCCTGGTTGCAATCAGTTATATGGTTGTAGGTAGGGATAGTGTTCTCTTTGATGGGGGAATAATAGTTTTTTTTTTTTTTTTTTTTTTTTTAATAATACTGGGTTTCCTCATGCAAAAGAATGAAGATAAGCCCCTAACACACACTGTGTATAAAAATTAACTCAAAATGTATCAAAGGTCTAAATGTAAAAGCTAGAATTATTAACTCTTAGAGGATAGCATAGGAGTAGATCTTGGTGACCTTGAGCTAGGCAATGGTTTTTTAAGTATGACACCTAAAGCACAAACAATTGAAGGAAAAAAATAAATTGGATTTCTTTTCTTTTTCTTTTTTGCATTTTAAATTTAAAAGGATTTATTAGGGAAAGGAGAAAGAAAAAGAGAGGTACTTGCATAGTGACAGGCGGGCCGGAGAACTTGATAATTTGTATTTCATCAAAATTAAATACTGTTGTGCTTCAAAATGCACCATCAAGAAAGTAAAAGGGTAGTTCACAGATTAGGATAGAATATTTGCAAGTCATGTATCTGATAAGGATCTACAATTCAGAGTTTATAGACTCTTACAAACTGAACCGTAAAAATATAACCTACTTGTAAAATAGGCAAATGATTTGAATGGAAGTTTCTTCAAAGAAAATGTTATAACGGGACAATAACCATGTGGAAATATACTCAACATTATTAGTCACTAGTGTATTGTAAACCAAAACCACAGTGAGATACTTCTTCACACCTACGTAAGGTGACTATAATAAACAAGATGGTTGATAACAAGTGTTGGTGAGGATATGGAGAAATTGGAGCCCGCATACACTGCTATTGGGAATGTAAAATGTGACTGCTTTGGTAAACAGTTTGACAGTCAAGTTAAACATAGAATTACCCGTTGATTCAGCAGTCCTACTCCTAGGTGTGTTGGTTTTATATGTCAGTTTAACTGACCCATCTGCCCAGATAGATGGTCAGACATTCTGGATCTTTCTTAGGGGATGATTTTTGGATGAAATTGACATTTAAATTGGTGGGATATGAGTAAACCAGTTTGTCCTCCATGGGCCTTGTCCAGTCAGTTGAAGATACAGATAATAGGAGGGAAACTTACCTCCCTTAAGTAAGAACGAATTCTGCCAGCAGAGAGCCTTCAGATTGGACTGCAAAACTGGCTCTTCCCTTGGTCTTCATCCTGAAGGCTTTTCTCCTTGAACTTACAGTGTTGATTCTCCCCTGGTTCTCCAGCTGGTTCTCCAGCTTACCAACTCACTCTACAGATTTCGGATTTGATTACCTCCATAATCATGTGAGCCAATAACTTGAATCTCTCTCTACATATACATATTTTATTGGTTGTGTTTTCCTGGAGAACTTTAACACAGTACCCAAAAGAATGAACAGTTGTATGTTCACATAAAAACTCATACACATTTTATAGCAGCATGATTCAAAATAGCTCAGACATGAAAACAGCCTCAATAACCCATTGGATAAGCTAACTGTGGCAGGTTAATGCAGTGGAATCCTGTGCAGATTTAAAAGGAGTGAAGTACTCATGCATACCACACTGTGGGCGGACCTTCAGAACATCATGCCATGTATAATGAAGGAAGATGAACCCAAAAGACCACGTTCCATAGGGTTCCATTTACTTTATTTTTAATTTATTTTTATATTTTATTGGTGGAGATATCTAAAGCAATATTTATGTTATTTTTGATTCTAAAATGTTGATACAAATCTCCTCCATTCAAGTAATGGAGGGTCTAATGTTCTTTTTAAAACATGTCCGTTAGAAAAAATGCTGCAACTTTGAGAGTTTTCTAAGAGTGTTAATTCTTATGTAAACAGTTTGGCTACTTTTGTTACACCTGTTTAATTCAACTCTGTGTCTCTATTGACCATAGTAGTGCTGGCATACTGAGGTCCAGTGAATATTTTTAAACCAAATTAGTTTAGTAAGTAGGACACTAGAAAAAGTACTTCTCAAAATTTAAGGTACAAATTAAACCTAATTCCAAAAATAAAAAGTTTTTTTAAAGTAATTTTTTAAAGGAATTTGTTATCTGGAATATTAGACTTCGCAGTTAACTAGTTAAAATACTAATTGTTTAATATTAACCTTTTAATATTATTAATTAGTGGGAGAAAAGAAGTGCTATAATGGGAGAAAACATTTAGAGTATATGACAGACAGTATAGACACTGAGATGTAAAAGAATCTTTTAACAAAACAATTTAAAAAGAAAAAAAAGCTATCAATTGAAAAGTGAGCAAAAATGAAAGGTATAATTCACATAAGGGGAAACCTGACTGTCCAAAAATCATGAAGAGGCACAGGCTCACTAGTAATAGGAAATAGCAGAGGTACCATTTTTGTGCTGAGCAAAGTGGCAAAGTTGATGATGTTCACGGTGGGCAAGGGCATGGGAAACAAACACCTTCACATGCTTGGAGACATAAATTGGTGAGCAGTTTGGAGGGCATCTTGGCAACTTCTGTTCACACTTCATATAGGCATGCCCCTTGGACCGAGTAGTTTCACTCCCTGGTAGCTATGCCAGAGAAGCCCTCCCACCAGGGCTTGAGGAAAAAGTGCACAGCAATGTGCATTATAATCAGGTTTTTAACAGAGAAAAACTAGGAATGACCATTCATAAAAAGTGACTCTATGTGGCATAGCCACACTGTGGAATAGGGTCAGGGAGTCCTGGATGGCGTTGGTGAGCTTGTGGCCAGGTGCAGGGAGCCTGTCACATTGTGGGGGATAGGGGGTTGAGAGTGCCCATCATGGAGATGCCCTGAGGGAGTGGTCCTGACACACTGGGACACCCAGACTTGCTGCTCCCACCAAGGCTACCAGGCAGCCTCTGCATACTGAGGGCTGGAGTAATCAGGCATGGCGCCCCTGACATCTTTCTTCTCCCCAAATGGCGTTAATAGGTAATGACCCCAGGATCCCATTTCTCCCTATTTCCCTCTGATGTAATTTTTTTCTCCTCTGGAGGTGGCTGCTGCTATTGTTGGGTCTGTTTCTGTTGGAATTTCTCTAGTTTCTACCATTTTGCCTTTCTTCAGTTGAGCTGTCTTTAGTGGTATCGGGACCTCAGGGCTTGGCTATGGGGACAGCATCCTGGTACCTGAAGATAGAAACACCTCCCCAAGCACAGCCCAGAACTCTGGCTGATGGACACATACCCAGATCCGGTGGACAGAGGGGTCTAGGGCATATCAGAAACACAGCAGCAGGGTTGTGGCAGCTGCCACATCCCTTCTCAGCCAGGTGGGTGTACAGCTGGAACCACTCTCCCAGGGGGCTCAGGGCCCTTTCCAGAGCACCCAAAGCAGCCTGGAGGTCCTGGGCAGAGCTTCAGAGTTCCAAGGCTGGCAGAGTTGCCCCGCAAGCAGCTGGTATTAGCTCTGTGTCCACATAACTGACTCACTGTCAATGAGGACGGCTGCCCAGCTACCTCCTGGGCCCCTCAGGCCTGCTGACCACAGCAGCTGAGCCACAGCTGTGGCTCCCCACACTCAGTTCCCTGCTCCAGGGCCAGCAGGCAGAGTGGGGACAATGAAGTCCTGCTAGTTGGGAGCTATTGGCGACAGATGCGGGAATGGTTCTCACACACTCCGGACCCGCTCCTGCCTCCCCATAGTGTAGCATGCAGCTGTGAGGGCTGGGAGGCTGGGGAAAGCATCTGTGCGAGGGGACACATAAAGGATGGACATGGTTATGGGAAGTGGAAAAAAACTGAAGGGAGTGTTCAGACTGAGCCAGGCATGTACCTCACAGCTGGGTACCTGGCTGTCTGGCCAAGGAGATGGGAAGGTAGGCAGTTCCCCTGTCCCTGTGACCACTGCTCGGGCTGTCGGAGCCCACGTGTCTGTAGTACGTGTTTATATGAAAAATTTCGTATAAACAAGTGCATAGAGACAGAAAGTGACTAGTGTTGCTAGGATCTAGGGAAGGAACGGGTTGGGGAGTGAATATTCGTGGATGTGGAGTTTCATTTTGAGTTGAAAGTGTTCTGGAATTAGTAGTGATGGTGGCATAGCCTTGGGAGTATTCTGAATTCTATATCTTGAATGCGTGAAGTTCATGGGAATTATCTATCAATTCTTAAAAAGACTGGTGTTCTCAGAGCTTTCACCAGGTACATTATACTTGGCACCCTAATCTAAGTGTCTTGGACTTTGTACATTGCTGACTTACAGAGTTCATTATATTACCATGTCTTAAAACACAGATGCCAGTTTGTGTATCCTAGTAATGATGTAACCCATATTTATAGAAGGATTTGTTATTTATGAAAAAAGGTTTCACATATCTTTTCTCATTTGATTCTTATGACAGTCCTGTGATTTAGGTGGGACAGAATTAATTGGTTTCTTATCTATGTTTTCTAAAGTCTTTTCATACCTTTAAGTATATTACCTTTCTTCACAGCAGTGTATCTGTTTTCATGTTTGTCTTAAAGCCATTATTTATCCTGTCAGCTAGTGGGAACTCAATAAATACTTCATCACTGGAATGATTTCCCCCCACTTTCTAGTTGAGGAGATCAAGACTGGTGTTCAGGGGACATGCTCCTGTCCGCACCCTGGATAGGGGCCTCGCTGGGGGTGGGACCTAAGCCAGGCTGGGATCTTTGCATTTTTCCTCAGTTGACCATGTACAAGAAGAGGATTTCATGCTATTAGGGCAGCATTGCCTAAGGGTTTCTGAGGCTTGGAAGTAAAGCAGTGTGTTATGAATAGAGCCTGGAATGGAGGTGGCAAAGTGGCAATTTGTCATCTTTTATTATTATTTTTTTAATATATATTTTTATTGCTATTTATAAATGTCTTTTGCATTTTGTATTCCCCTTGGGTAACCCACCACCAATTCACCCGTGATCCATCTCCGTGGTCCCTTGCGTTCTTTTCTATTCCATTTTGTGCCCTTATCCTCCCCCCCCCCATCCCCGCTGAGTGTCTCTCTCCTATTTAGTTCTTGACTTTAAATAAGAGAAAGCTTTTAATGTTTCACTCTTGAGTATGGTACTTGTTGAAGGCTTTCAATTACTGTATTGGGTTAAGGATGTTTCCTTCTTTTCCCATTTTTAGGGGCCAGAGGCACAAGATACTTGTTACTTTTTTGTGTGATTTGCTAACCTGGTGCTTTAGGAATGTAGTTTACCTACAGCGAGAGATTCACTAAAATGCAGACATTAGGAAAACACTGTCTTAAAGCTATTTTGGTGACTGAAAACATTTGAGGGAAATAATCATCTCTCAATATTATGCCTTTCCTACTTGATGATGCTGATTTGACTATAAAAGTAATTTAAGTTACGTCTCAAGAGTTTGTCAGAGTTTCTAACATAACATAAGCTCTGGATGTGGGTTTCCATATTAGGAGAGAGCGGAGTGGGCTTCAGCTTGGGGACATTAGAAAGGTGAGAGTATGGGGTGTTGTTGGGCAGGACTCAGACTTCCATCCTGTCATTTCAGGATGGTGCAACCTTGATCTTAAGCTGTTAACATTTTAAATATTAGTGTCCTTAAACTCAAAAACCAAGGCTCTTTCCAGGAGTGAATCTGGTGTTCTGGGAATCTGGTAGTTTTTCTATGGTTCTGGGATATTTGAAATAATATCCATGTATAGGCTATAGTCATAAATTTTGATAAATCAGAATACCAAGAATCTTATCACTCACTGGTTGAACTTTAGGAAAAATGATTTTACTTTGAATTAATAATGGAAATCTCAACAGTATTCCTATCGTGGAGGGATTTGCCAGGGGGTAGACTGATGGTAAGTTTTTGTTGTTGTTTAAAATAATTTTAAATCATGGTTGAACTCTGCCTGGCTTATTTTAAAAATATGTATCTTCATATTGTAAACTGTACTGTCTTCTGAAGAATTGAGGGAGTGGTTTTTAGGGCCATTGTCAGCTCTTTAGGTCCCTTTTAATGCCGGCAAATAGGCATTTTAGCTTGTCTTGCAGATTTTTCAAAACAGCTTCTGTGTATTCAGAACAATAGAGTTTCAGTCTCACTTTTATGCTAAAACATGTTAAACTAAGACAGATGGGAGCTGTTCATCAATATAAATAAAATCTGTATCGAAATGCAGTTTAATGTCTTCCTATGTTTGTATACTGAGAATTAGGGGACAGAGAGGACATTCCAAGTAGACAGAATGGCAAGGGCAAAGGCACTGAGTCCAAAATCAGAATGACCTGCTTGAGTAATTTTAAGTAGTTTGGGATGGCACAGTGCCCAGCACACAGCAGACTTTTCACAAATAATTACTCAAAGAGTGATTGAGTGAGTGGACAGATGAATGAATGTGCTAGGTTGTAGGGTGTGTGTAGAACTCAGGTAAGAGACACTTAGACTTGACTGTGAACATTTTTTATGCCGTATGTTAATATGTGATACAAATCATTTCATCTCTGGGCCTGTTCCTCACCTTTTATGACTTCAGAGCTGAATCAGTTTAGTTGGATTCTGTATCCAGTTCTCTAAGCATCACTCTGGCCATTCAGAACGTGGGTGAGTGAGAGGTTTTATGGATACCTAGATGTCCCTGGGATGCCCCCAGTTCTGTGGGTGATCTTGACATCCATGTGTTCTTCCTTAGTTCTCTGGGTCATGGTCTTTGGTCTCTGGAATAGTTAAAACTGTATTAGACTTTATAAGTGTAGGTGGTATTAACTTATATCTAGTAGGTTATTAAGAAAATCTTACTCCTTGGGGATGGTTAGGGAAAAAGAGTTTTAATAATTCCTTGAGATGATCATGTTATATTTCTTTATTTGAGACTCAAGGGGGAGGTAAACTTTTAGAGAATTAAGATTTTTTTTTAGGGATTAGGAATTTAGGATTTTTTTTTTTTTCTGATTGAGTTCAGGGGGACTCTGAGTTGATTATCACCTTGGCAGATTTCTTCTATTGATATGTAAAGAATTATTGGACAGGTGGAAAGGGTAGCTGAGCAGTGGGAAGAGGTAAATTAAAGGAAGGGAAGTCCTACAAATGATGGCTGGTTGGACAATGAAGATGTGGGATTGAGCGCTGATGTATTATTCCCTGTGGTGGTCTGCAAAGTTGCGTGGGAGACATTTGTTCTCATTTCCTGTTTCATCATACCCTGCCACCTGCTGTGTCGCTATACAAAGTAACAGTACTTTTCAAGATTGCTGTTTAGGAAATCATGTTTTACATGTCAGGAAGCTAATTTTTTTTTGTTGTTCCCCAAAAGGTTAATCCAGGAAATGTTTCTCAAGCCTCTAAATTTGAAAGTTGGTGTGTGTTTGTGTTTGCGTGTGAATATATATATACACACATGTGTATACATATGTATGTATATAGTCAAGGTAGGGAATTTTGGTGATTGATGCAGGAAGAGACATAATGAGTAACTTGGAGTGTATGTGTATAGATGTTTTGTTTACATGTAGGTGGAGAAAAATAAACTGTGTTCTGTAGCTATTAGCCCCTGTGGGGTTTCTCTCTTGAAAATTGAAAGTATCCAGAGATAGCTGTAATTTAAAATGATAGTAAGAATAGTACAGCTTGAATTTTTTCTTTTCTGGACATGGAGAAGACTTGAAACTCAACTGTGGTAGTTACTTTTTGAGATACATGTGTAGACTCTGCACAGCCTATCCTCTTTCACAGACTGAGTATTTGTAAGTTCTCTTACTTGCTAACCTTTATTTGTTCCCCTAAATCAATATTCATAGCAATTTAAGGACATGTCTAGAACAGTAAAAATTACAAGAATTGACTGCGGTTAGATAGCAGCTTATTGGTCCTGCTCATGGTCAGATAGGTGCTTGGGTGAACATGGGGACATTTTAAGCTTTTTAAGATTAAAAAAAAAAATCTCTTGAGCATCAAAAGAACTGTTTAATTTGGAGCCTAAGGACAAATAATAGCACATAGGTAAAGTTTGACTTTCTGAACTCTTAGAGTTTGATTTTTATGAAGTCTGTTATCTGGGGACACCATTCGTGATAATGCGACCATGGTGATCTTCTTAGTGTAGGTGAAATCTTGCTCTAACGTACTCCAAAGACTGTGAGGCATGGAGACATTTAATCCAAATTGCCCTTGCAAAGACTGCAGACAGTCCTTTAAATATCTTGGACTCCAGAGGTCCTGTCTGTGTTTCTGCTTCATTAAAGGTTCTGAGTCCACAGCCAGGGAACTTTTCATTTCACTGGTTTTCAAGCACTATTCATTTAATAGATGCGCTTCTTGATGGGCGTAGCCACTTCTAGAGTAAATCTGAGAAATCTGGGAAATCGGAGAAAATTTTCCCACACTGCTACTAAAGCGGAGAGCAGCAAGAGAAGGTACGTGGGTGTGGTAAATGGCTTGTTTGTTTTTTTTTTTGGTAGAGCCCCTTACAGGGCAGAGTCAACTGGATATCATTGCTCAGTGTTTTAATAGAATGAAAACAGAAGTTTTGCTTTTTAAAATTCACCTGTGGCCTTTATTATCCTTCCCCTTAAATTTATCTTACTTTTGCCCGAGGAACACGTCTTAAACCACCCTTAAGAAACAAATATATATATAAGAACTTTGGAAAAAAGTGTTAGGTAGGTACTGAAAATACTGTTTGTATGGTTTAATCTGGAAGACATCTTTTAACCATATGATAAAGGAACTCAGGGGAAATGAATAGGAGTCTTTCCTCAAATTTTGCATGAGTTTGATATATTCCAAATGTTCAGTCATGATTTGCTTTGTCATTTTTTTCCCAGAAAAATTCTTAAATGTAAGCTTCCAAGATCTGTTCAAGTGTTTATAAACTGTAATATTAATAGTTTTGCAATACCACTTGTATGGAATGAATGTCTCTCTTTCCCCCAAATTCATGTGTTGAAGCCTTACTCCCAATATGATGGTATTTGGAAGTGGTCCTATTGAGGAGGTAATTAGGGTTGGAAGAGGTCATAATGGTGGAGCCCTCGTGGAGGAATTAGTGTCCTTGTAAGTGGGGAGGGAGAAAGAGAGGGAGACTGGTTTCTCTCTGCCATGTGAGGAAACAGCAAGAGATTGGCTCTCTGCAAGCCAGAAAGAAGTCCCTCACCGGGAACTAAATCTGTCAGCACCTTGATCTCAGACTTCCTAGATTACAGAACTGTAGAAGTAAATGTTTTAAATCACTCATTGGTTTAAAATAATCTGTAATATTTTGTTACACCATCATGAGCTGACTAAGACAATGTTATGTCTGCTGTATCTTGTCTTGGTCCCAGATTCTTGCCACCGAGCTTCAGAAACGTTCAGAATTTCTTGAGTGATGAAATGTGTTTGTTAAACTGATGAGATGACTTGTGATGGACTTTTGGACAGCTTTAAGATGGGGGGTTGGTCAACAGAAAGACCAACCATGTGATTACAGTCTCACACTTTGTGCCAGCCTGACATCAACAGAGGGAAGGACTTGAGATTGAATTTACCCAGTGGGCAGGGATTCAATCAACTATGCCAATGTGGTGAAACCCCAGTAAAAACCCTGGGTACTGTCATTGGAGCTTCGTGGTTGGTGAGTACATTGATGTGACATTTCCAGATTCCACTAGGAGACTACACAGAAGCTCTGCATTCTTCATACACCCAACCTATTTCTCTTCCCATATAGCTGTTCTTCATCTGTAATTGTAAATATAGTACATCCTCACTTAATGTCAACAATAAAGTCTTGGAAACTTCTACTGTGATACCAGGTCCTTAAATAATGTTATTTCACTCAACTTTGAGTGGGATTCCTTTTGTTCTCATCAACACTAAAGCAAAACTACATTGAACAAAATGATGTTACTCAATAACCTGCACTTTCTGAGATCTGTGAGTCTAGTAAATTATTAAGCCTGAGGTAATCATGGGAACCCTAAAGTTATAGCCAGTTGGTCAAAAGAGTAGGTGACCTGGGGACTCTTAAAGTGTCTGAAATAAGGACATTAGTGTGAAGGATCAGCCTTAAACCTGTGGGATCGATCTCATGCTATAGCTGCAGGTGTTAAAGTCAAAACTGAATTGTAGTGATCTAGTTAGGGTGAAAATGGAGTGCTGCATCTATGTATAACAGTGGAAAGTTCATATATTTTTTAACATCTTTTGTTGACAGGTCTTTTAATTTTTATTGATCAAATGTATGTAAAATATCTCACTGTAGTTTTTGTATTTCTCTGATTAAAATGTCTGAGCATCTTTTAATTTGTTTATTGGCTATAAATGTTTCTTCTCTTCCTTGTACTTTTAACTTTTTTGGTGTGTGTTCCCCTTTGGGTTTCCAGTATGATAGTTTGCTGGACACCTTCATTTTGCATTTTTATGGAATTCACCTTGCCATTGAGTGTGCCTTTGCTAAACGTTTATTGTTTGGGTTAGTAACCTTTGTCAGGTTAAGAAAGTTGTCTATTTTTTTTGGTTTGTTGAATTTTTTTCATTGAAGAGTATAGAATTAATCAAGTGCCTGCCTTTTGCCTATTGAAATGATTAGATATTTTTTCTTTAGTTAATGAGAATGATAGGTTACACTAACATTTAAAACCCTTTTGAACCAACTCTGCATTCCTGCAATAAGCCTGTCTTAGATACACTATCTTTTTTAGATGTTACTAGAGAGAACTTACTTCCCTCTTTGGTAATGTTGAGCTAGACTTTTTAGAAGTCTTTCTGAGTGCCATAAACCATCTCAAAGTCCTAACCAAGTAGGAAGAAATTAGCTTAGAGAAAGACAGGAACCATCGAGCATATTTTCCAATCTAAAAGAAATAGTTTCAAAACATCCTTACGGGGCCTTGAAGTCAGAGTCAAAGTCTACGACCCATTAAAGGAGGCCATATGATAATCCTTTGGTTAAGGAGAAAATAGAGGTGATACCATCCTGCAGATAGAGTCAATTTTGTATCACTTGGGTACTACTGGGACACCCAAGCTTTGGACTTGGATTAAGGTTGAGCCAGTTGAGTGTCATTCCCAGGTACCTGTCATAAACTATTGAACATTCTTTTGGGGGGCTTTACTAAGTCTCAACTTAATGATATATATTTCATAGATATGTCTGTATGCATTTTAATACATAATACCTGGCACATAATTAAAGAGAATTAGGCATATAAGAAACCAAAATATAAGGAAAGGAAGCCAGCAAAATAATAGATAAGAGAATTAGACACACACAAATTAACCATCTCAAAGTCCTAACCAAGTAGGAAGAAATTAGCTTAGAAAAAGGCAGGAACCATCGAACATATTTTCCAATCTAAAAGAAACAGTTTCAAAACATCCTTACAGGGCCTCAAATTATTTGACATACTCTATAAAACATCTGTTTTGTGTACTCAGAAAAGGACAAGCTTGAAGATTTCTTTAGAGGATGGGGTAAAATGAAAAGGTGACAAATTAGAAAGCAACTGCATAATTCTGGAACTAAAAATATACATTGCTGGATTTAATTTGCAGAATGTTTTACATTCATGGTTATTCGTAATGGGTAATGTCCTATAATTTGTCTTATTACTTACTCCTTTTTGGTAGTTATTATATTAGTTTCTTAAAGTGAGTTGAAAAGTTTTTTTTTCCTATTCTCTAAAAGAACTCTAAAGGAAGTTTAAGTAAAATTAATACAAAATTCTTCAAATCAGATACATAGTGACATTAGTTATGTGTCTCTTATAGACTTATAAGTTAGAGCCATTGAATATGCATAATTTTTGTTTTTCATATAGTGTTATAAAGAAAAGTTATGGATTATATTCTCTTGTGCTCATGAGGCTACAACTGAGAAAAGGCTGAATGTGTGCATATGGAAAAAAAGTACTGTTGTCTGAAAAGTACATCTGTAAAAGTGTACACTTGTGTGGTTTATTCTTTGATCATGCACAGAAGAGCATATCACAGGCGTAGTTTATTAAGCAGAGCCCTCACCCTCTACCCTCAACTTCACAGGGGGACTGTCAGCTTGTGAAAGACTCCAGTCCATAGAAACCTTGAGGAGGAGGCTGTTTTCTGTGTTACCTTGATTATATAGTAGCTTGGAACCCAAGTTGCATGTTTCGCTGATGAATAGGAGGCTGAGGACTTTAAGGAAAAGTTGGGCAGAAAACACTGTTCCATTCTCCATTATAGAATATTATGACATTTTATGAATTAGCAAAGTGATCCTTTTTATTCTGGCCTATTAGTTTTGTGTTTCTTAATTCACAATCCTTTTGTAGTATATAAGGAAAGAAACTCAAATTCTCCTTTCAGTGCTGCAATTATGAAAGATGAGCCCTTACCTGCGTATCAAGTAACTAAATAGAAGTAATTGAAATCTTTCCCACTTACCTACCTTTGGGCATAAAGATTGGCCTTTATCTCATTTAGATTTCAAAAGAAAACTCAAAAATTCCAGCACAACTTCAATCCTACTTGAATCTCAAAGGTCTAGGCTGAAATAAAGGTTATTCACTGCTTTATTTTTCTTGTCTAACAAATATTTTCCAAAATGGATGAATAAAATATACATACATTTGAACAGGGAAAGAATGTTTAAGTTAGGAAAAGTACCCTCAGGTTATTGCCGTGTCCTCCCGAGTGTTTGTGTTCCTTTGCAAGTGTGGGTTCTAATAGCTCTTTGATGCTAAACTTTTCTGATCAAGCACACTTGTAGTAAAATATTTCCTGGCATACACCCATACTATAGGTATACAGATTAACTTCTATATGATACACATATATACTATATAGTATATTCTGTATACCTACAGTCAATAGAAATTTTAGAAGGTTTCTAATATTTTTTTCCCAAACATCCCAGTTGATCATCTTGTTTACTCATTTAAAAAAATATTTTAAGGGGCGGACTCCCTGGTGGCACAAAGGGTTGAGTCTGTTCAATCCCCGACCAGGAAGCTAACCCACATGGAGCAGCAGACCTCTCCTGCCTCATCTGCTGCTCCCCTCAGCAGTGTATTTCAGTCAGTCCGCCTGTTCTGCTCCTCACTCTGTCTCTGGTGAATCGTCTCACCACCCCACACCTCTGGCCTACACCCCTGTTCTTGTATGCATAAATAAATAAATCTTTAAAAAATCTTTAAAAAATTTTTATTTATTTTTATTTTCTTACATCATTGTGGTTCCCGTAGGTATCCCATCACCATATAACTCGTGAAACATCACCATAGTCCCTTGTTCTCTTCCCTCCCCTGTGTTGGCACCCCTCCCTTGCTGTATGCCTCAGACCTGTGGTCTACTTGCAAGTTTCATCTTTTTCTTGACCTTCTGTTTGGTTTCTCTATATTCCTTATTTTCTCATTTTGGATACCAGTAATCTGCAGTCCCTCTCCTACACTCTTTGTCCCCAGAGATAGTGAATTTACGACTTCTAGAGTTAGCCCATTTTGGGCATGGTGTTAATTTACGTAGTACAGTGATTGGAATGAATAGCTCAAGTGTTTGGTAGAGAAAAACTCATATCCTTGGAGAGTTTGTGAACTTCATTTCTTTTAAAACAAATTCTTGAGTGTTTTGGCTTGTACCTCTCGATTTGTCCTGTATGGAGAGGAAGGATAAGAGATAGCTCAGTGACAGCTCCTTAATCTCTTGGCACCCTGGGACATATGAATTCAGTGGATTCAACATCATACTGTCTGGCCAGTTTCTATAAATGTTTCTGCAGCTGTCGTAAGTAACATGTTAGAAAACTTCATTCTGTCATTTTACCAGGTCTTACAGCTATGAATAAAGAAAGAACTTTTATTGCTTTCCTTGGCCGTTCCTTTCCAGCACTGAATCTGTAAATATGCTTCTGTAATGGTAAAGAAAGATGGAAAAGAAGACTCCATTTGCCCTTTGAAAGGTTATATGCTCACCAAGCTTTCTTGGGAAAGACTGTTAGATCACAGTTCACGTTAATGCCTTCAGCCCCCTTCCATTTGCCTGTATTCCTGAATAGATGAGAAGGACATTTGGTCCAGTTAAGTTTTATTGTCTTTAGTTTCATTTTTCAATTAAGAAACAAAAGAATGCTCTCATGGAGGGGGTAATGAAAAGTGAGAAACTTGAGGGAAACACCTCAGTAGTTACGTTTTTTTTTCAGTCATGTGTCCAGTGCCTCGAGTCATTTATTCATCATTCCTGCTGTCTTTGTCCATCAGCCTAGGGAAATACTGGAACCAAACTAGGGATCAGGTTCTGGCCGGGCAGGAGGGGTCGCTTTTCTTTCTCTGTTCCCTTGTTCTGTGACTGCTGAGTATCAGACCTCATGTGTCGGCACGTCCTACTTCACGGCTATTGTAGAACTTTAGGACGAGGCTGTGTCCTTGGACTATGCTTCTTCCAATTCCACTTCAGTACCAAGTGAGTCTCCATATGGTTCCTTACTTTTCTGCCATCTCAGTCATTAATTCCTAATGTAGAGTGGCCTCTGTAATTGATGTTGTAGGTTCGATCATGGTTCTTGAAGCTTTGATGTAAATTTTGACAAAAAATCACCTGGACTTGAAAATATTGTACATGTACAAAAATCTTTAAAACTTCTCAGTATGTCCCTCCCCACTATTTAAAGCCCTGTCCTAAATATTTAATCACAGTGGTTAACCTAGTTGTCACCTAATGACAGACCTTTTTACTGCACTCTTTTTAAGTAGCCTGAAAGTCCAAGACAGTCCTTTGAGTTTGTTTGGGTAACTGGTGTTAAGAGGCACTCAGTTTGAGTTGCTTTTGTCCATTTAGAGAGAACAGAAGAAAGAACCTAGAAAGTGAAAATGGGCTCAAATCTAAATTTTCCTTCTATTTCTCCCCTCTTTTTGGAAAAGCTTGTAGTTTGCTGCAGTGTGGGCACTTACAAATTCCTTTTGTAACAGGATCATTCTTCTCTGACACTTCGAAGGAATGAATGTCTCTAGAATTTGACTGAAACTCAGCAGCACCTCTGCTGCCACCCCACGGGCCCAAGGCAGCCTCGGCTCTTGCCTGGGTTGTTGCAGTGCCTCCTGCCTGACCTCCTTGCTCTGCCCCCATTGCCACTTGAAGATCTGTTCTGAACAGAGCAACCTGAGTGGGCCTCAAAACCCTGCAGTGGCTCCCACTTACTCAGAGTGAAATCCCAAGTCTTTTTTGTGACTAGAAAGCTCTTTACAGTGTGTCCTCCACTTGGACAAGTAGCGGTTCCTTTGAAGTATGTGGTGGAATAATTCTGTAGCATTTTCTTTTTACACTGCAATTTCAGACATGATGCATTGAGTTGTTCTGAACAGGGGAGGCTGATTGTTGTGCACATCAGCGCTGGCTATTTGCAGAAGCCTTTTCCAGTACCCGCTTCCCTGTTCTATTCAGTTTGTTCTCGGAACTGTTGCTTGAGTTGACCTGTTTGACCCACTCTTACCAGTTTCTCTCTCATTTCTGGAGCTTATTTGTTTAGGGCAATAAAGTTCCTAGATTTATTCAACTCTTAATTTTTTCTTAACCTTTCAAGGGTGTGTTTTGCTTTTTGTTTGTGTGTGTGCATCTTAATGTACTTTTTTTCCTTGGCAACTTAAATACAGATTAAAATTATGAAACTTACTGATTCAGAAAGACTTTCCTTAGCAGGAACATTATCCTATTTGTTATTTAGTTATTCCTACTTATGAATCTTATGAATTTCTGTATTTCCAGATGAGATGCAAAGATATGTGTCATTTTGGAAAGTCAGTTGCTTTTCAAAACATATTTAAGTTGAAAATCTCAAGTAATGAGATCAGATCTTCAAATCCCTCAATCTTGAGTCAAGGTGAAGAAACTAAACTTATAATAAATGAAGTAATTTTAATTCATTTTATGTTGTGATTAAAGCAACACAGTGAGATTATGGGAATCATGATGTAATTCATGTATGCCTGTGAGAGCAGAAGCTTTAGTGTTCTATGAGAAATTTTGGAAAAGGAGAAAGAGTAAAAATGTTAACCAGTGTCCTACTCTTTGGGAGAGGAGTGCTCTAATTTTAGACAACTGGTCTGATTATTTTTAGAGAGAACTATCTCTAGAAGAGAGAAGGCAGTTTGCCATCATTTCATAAAACTGTTGCCTGAGAAAGTTCAAGTGCCGTATTCTCCAGTTCTCTGCTTACCAAGCAGCCTTCTGATCTCTACTTGGGTCCTCTGTGAGGACTTGCCCCATGCAAATAACTGGTCCCATTGTATTTGACAAAAATAGCTCTCATCAAAACAAACATGTGGTCCTTGATGTGGTATATTAAGTCAGTTGGGTTGATTTAGCACAAGTCATTTCCCAAGAGCCTAATCAGCATTTGATGGACTGATAAAAGTTATTTCATATTTCAAATATCTGAATTTGAAAAGCTGAAGAGCAGTTGGTTTTGCTTGAAATAACTAACCAGTATTACCAGTCTTTATAACAGATTCCACAGAATCCTATCTAATAGAATTGTGTTTTTGTTACTGTAGTTATTTTGTGATGACAGGATAGCTTACTGAGTAATGACAGTAACATGAAAATGTAAGAGAAACATTTATTATATTGGCTATTTTTCCACAGGTGTTAAGTAAGATGCCATGATAGTTTGTACAGTTTTTAAGTGGAATCCTTTGTTTTTAACAGACTCAGTAGCTGGTATGTTACATCTCCATTAAAATAGCTTGATGCTAGTGCTATAATTTATACTGTTAGATCGTGTGAGTCTTCTAATGTTATTTTATGTTGTAAGATTGGTCAGATATTACTTTTTAGTTGCCCCCCTCCCCCTTGCACAATCCGTAGCTTTGCTTATTTAGACTTAAAAAGCTGGGCTTTGAATAACATTTTGGCCATACAAATGTTCTTGCATTTTAATGATTTTGAATGAAAACTGCTTTTGAAAGACTGTGACAGTTTGACTTCTAAAACAAGTCTTTCAAATGAAGTTCCATAATGTTTTTTAAAAATTAATAGATTTCATTTTTAAGAAGTTCTAGGTTAACAACAAAATGGAGCTGAAAAGTAGAGATTCGTCAGCCTCCATCCTCCCCCTACCCACCCTCCATCCTGCCCCTTACCCAGAGACTCACCCGTTGTCAGTAACCCTTACCACAGTGGTACATTTGTGACATAATAGATGAAACAACACTGACACATCAGTATCCCCTAGAGTTCATGGTTCACATTAGGGTTCACTCTTGATGTTGTACATCCTTTGGGTTTAAATAATATGTCATGCCATCACCATCACTAAGGTACCGCAGCATTTCACTGCCCTAAAATTCCTCTGAACTCCAGCTATTTAGCCCTTTTTCCCTTGCGAATTCCTGATAGCCATTGATACTTTTACTATCACCATAGTTTTATTTATTTATTTTTAACAGAAAGCCATGGAGTTAGAATCATAACAGTATGTAGCCTGTGCAGGTTGACTTAGTTCATTTAATAATATGCACTTGTGTCCTCCATGTGTTTTCATGACTTGGTAGCTCTTTTCTTTTTATTGCTTAATAATAGTCCATTGTATGAGTGTACAAAAGCTTATTTACTAGTTCACTTCTAGCAGGGCATTTGTTTGTTTCCAAGTTTTGGCAGTTTTGCATGTGCAGGCTTTTGTGAGGACACAGTTTTCACCTTGTTGGGTTTAATACTAAGAAAGGCATTTGCTGGATTTTATGGTACATGTGTTCAGTTTTTTAAGAAACTGCCAAACTCTTCCAAAATGGCTGTCCAATTTTGCATTCCTATCAGAAATGAGTGAGAGCATTCCTAAAGAGATTGGTGTACTACACTTTTTTTTTGATGACTGTCTTGTGAGGATATCATTATTTGCAGTTGAAGGATCAGGGTAAAAGGGCTGACAGTGTGATCGTGTGTCCCAGCTCCATCTGTGATGTACTGGCATCATTTTTCCTGTTGGTGATATAGTGGAGCAAGGAAATCTCACTTGAAGTTATTCAAGATGCTCAAAATCTCACACCTGCTGTCTCTGCCACTGACTCTTCTAGCGTTTTTTCACAGTGACTGATACATCTTGGAAAACTTTGGAAGAAGCAAAGAAAAGTGATAACTTTGAATTGGTGCAGGGTAAATAAAGAAGAGAGAAAATATTCTTTTCCTCTAGCTCTGTGGAGGGCCCTCAAATTACTAGAAATGGAGCTACCATATGATCCAACAATTCTACTGCTAGGAATCTACCCAAAGGACACAAAAATAATAATTTGAAAGGAAACCTGCACTCGTATTTTTATTGCAGCTCTATTTACAATCGCCAAGGCATGGAAACAACCTAAAATGCCCCAAGACAGATAAATAGGTCAAGGAGATGTGGTGTATACACACGCACACACACGCACACACACACACACACACAGAGGAATACTATTCAGTAATCAAAAAGATAAACTCATGCCATTTGTAGCAACATGGATGGAGCTGGAAGGAATTATGCTCAGTGAAATAAGTCAGAAGGAAAAAGAAAAAGATCGGATTGTTTCATCTATAGGAGAAATGTAGGGAAACCCAGTAAAGTGTCAGAAAAAAAGACAAAACTAGCAGGCAAATTATAGACCTTAGTCATACAGCGGGAGGGGGAGGGAAAGAGGTCAAAATGGGAGGGAAAGCACAAGGGACCATGATGTGATGGTGGGAGATTTATGGGGTTTACATCTAGGGGGGAAAGCAAATATTGTATAAAAATGAACAACAATGTAAGAAAATTTTAAAAAGAAGATATTGCAAGATATTTATTAGTCATTTATCTGTATTAATGTTATGATTTAAAAATAAAAGTATAAAAATCATTTGCTTTCAAATGAGTAATAAAAGTTTTATCATAAAAAACAAAAAGTAAATTGTGTAGGATAAGTTAAACTTAAATTGCATTCTGTTTACCAATACGATTGCATTTCTTTAAGCATAGTTATCTTGAAATAAAGCTTTAAAAATTAAAAAAGGAAAGTATTTTTTCCTTCACATAATTTTGTTACCATCAAGGATGGATTCCATACAATTGCTCTGTATTAATTTCTATATTGATGCCCTTTCGTTGTGTGAGCTGAGGATAACTGATCTGTGTAGGGATAGAAGAGTCTCAGCAGGTCATTGCTCTACCTGGGTGACTTGTAGCTGCTTTATGGGAGCAGTGAAAATTCGTATCTGGACATATGGCCAGCTTGGCACTACCCACTGCTGACTTGTGTTAGTACTTCTGGTACTGAGAGTTTGGAATAGGTGCTGCTCTATAAGTATTGGTTAATTCTCATAAAGAACCCCCTTTGGGCTTTTGTTTTCTTTGAGTCATATCATGAAATTTACCATATACATAAAAGATAATCCTAAATAATAAGTTATTTCTCACTGTCCCTTTCAGAAGATTTTTAGAGAGCTTTTGCCAGCTTGAATATATCAGAACTTTAGGGATGTAGATGAAATAATGAGATGTCTGTTTAAAATATTTATTAATTGGCATGTTTTAAATCACATTTATAAAACATTAATATGAAATCATTTTATTCCAATTCTTTACATGTGTTTTAAAGATCAGTGCTTATTAAAAGTACTTTTTGGGCCATCAGCACAGTGTTTCAGATCATATGGCATTCATTTCCAGGAATAAATTTTGATATAGTACTTTTTAAATTTGTATATGATTGCTTCCATTGGAAATTTTACTGTTTCACATAATATTAGTATGGTTTGTTTTTCATTCCTTTTATTGGTTTACAATATTGCCACTTACTCTCCTGTATAGTAAAGTATTCTTTAAAAGGCTTATTTTTGACAACATTTAGCACTTCCAATTTTAAAGCCATACCTCCCAGCGATAATTACAAAAATCTGGATCAGTTTCTTTGCTTCTTAAAAAGCAAAACAAAACACAAAAACCTTCATTGTGTGTTCTATATAAACTTCTAAAATGTATTGTTTGAGGTCATTTCAAGCTAATTTGATTTCTCCACAGTAATTTGTGGTTTAAAATGAAGTAATTGGGAAGTTTTGTAAGAAGTAGAATACAAAACAGTTCTCCCTTCTCTGAAAGGATAATTTAGGGGAGAGATTCTTTTATTATATTCAGACATACATGGTATTTAGAACTAGGCTCTGTCTTTATGTGTATGTGTATTCATATAATTTGTCTGTGGGTTTCTGACAATGCTTCCTTATTTTATTCTGGCCTTAAGAGTGACAATGACAAGCATTTTACTCAGTGTAAATATTCTTGAAGTTCATATACTAAAGCATCACAAGAAGCACTGAGTGTAAGTGCAGTTGGAGTTCATATACTAAAGCATCACAAGAAGCACTGAGTGTAAGTGCAGTCTATTACTTTGGTCTATTGTGTCAAAACTACACATTGTATTTGTTCAGTTATTCAGAAGAAAAAATCTAAATTACCCATAACTACTTTTTAAAAGTTTATGAAATCATCTGTTTGGTATGTGATCAGTCTGCCTTGTTTATTAGGCCTTTGCTAAAACTTAGCACTACCTTCTCTGTTGCACTTTGGTTTATGGTTCCACTATATTGTAAAATTTTTGAGCACAGAGAACACATCAACCAATATAAGCTATTACTTTAGCTGTCCAGCCTGTGCTTGGAAATTATATCAGTAAGTAGGTACTACTAAAAAGGTTTACAAATGTGGGTTTACAAAATTCTAAAGATACAGAAAATTGGGGAGAGCTGGTTCCTGCTCATGCTATCCCCTTTGACTCCTGTTGTCTACCACTTAGCACCTCTAAGTTATTTCTTCCAGGCCTTTCATTTGTCACAGTAATATTTTCTTTCTAGGTTCACACTGGACATTTAAGAATTTGGACTGCTTGACTCTCAGCATATGTTCGTGTAGTCTAGCCTTTCAGAAGAGCTTTGAAGAGGGTTTGAAACAGTACTAAGTCTAAGCAGGCAAATTACAAAATGTAATGCCTATTTAAGAATACATAGACAGGCCTCTTTTATGGTAATAACACTTCCTTGTTATATGGTGGACTTGCAATTATATTGTTAAGTAAAGCAGGGAGAAAAATCTGGAGAAGGCTGCCTTTACTTATCAGGATGGATTCACTGTGCAGTAATGTGCTACATGACTGCATTGCAATTCTAATCCGCCTACATGCCTAATCAATGGGGTCTTTGTTCTGGACTTGTGGAAGAATGCTTGAGCCAAGTAGTGGTGGAGTTCAGTTAGTTCCACTGTTTTGTAGATTGGGCTAATTTTCAGAAGAAACTAGACGTTTCCTTCTTCAAGTGAGATGAGTAGGAGCAGAAAATCCGTTCATTCTTACAGTTGAAGAACTTATTTTAAACCATGTCATTTGTCCTTCGTGGTTAGATATGGACAAAGATGTTTGCTTATTTGTGTGGAGCCTGGAGATTATATTGCTACATCTTTTGTGAGCACAGAAACAAAGAGTTAACTTCTTCTCATTCAGAGATGGAGGCAACTATTTGAGAACCCTTAAAAATGGAATCTTATAATAGCTGTTATCCTTTGCACATGAGTGTAAAACTTCACTGAGCCCAGAATATTAGCTAATGCATTGTATAAACGCAGAAAGATCTTTTACTCTTTATGGAGTTGAAGTTGACTGGAAGTGGACTGATATTTCGTGTCTCTGGTGTCATTTGTCTTTGTGAAATCAGTTCCTGTGACATTTAAGCATTTCCTTGAATGTTACTCTAAGAAAAGAAAGTGTTGGAAGGGTCTGGTGAGGGAGGTATCCTTAGAAATACCACTGTTAGTGATAAGATTGTATATTCAAATTGATTTGGAGCTGGATGTTAATCTTGTCAAAACTCTTCATGTTCTGGATGAGAAAACAGACATGGTTGCTACCTGGTGTAGTCCTTCTGTCACTTTGCATTTTGATGACTTGTGTTTTCCCTTAATGTAGCATATGGGATTTTTTAGGGCAGGAATTCTCCTCCTGCCCTGCACACAGTATATTTTAGCATTATGTTTATAAAATAAATGAATCAGTAAATGAATGAAACAAACAACAAACCAGATTTACAAGCTCACTCTCTTTCCTGTTGTGTTATCACTCATTCTACCAGTCAAACACACTTCCTTTAAAAGGCAGCAACAACAGTAGGTCTCAAAATAAAGGGGGGTAGCAGGATACAAGAAAAGAGCCCTGGTCCTCACAAGCTTACCAGTAAATATAAACAAAACATAAAAGAGAGAGAGAGAGATATTTCAGGTACTGATAAACCCATGAAAAAAGAGAACGGAGTTCCCAATAAATATCCAAAGGTTTCCTTTCTATTAAAAAGTCTAACTCCTTGGCATTGGACATCTGTCCATATACCCTATAGAGAGGAAACTTTTGTTACTACCATGAAGCTTTATCCAGTATTGGTGGTTGAAGGCGTTCTTGTGGAATCAGAGCTGTTAAAAAGGACTTCTGTGGAAGGGTTAGTTCAGGCTGGGTTGATGTTTCTGGCACTCTTAAGGATGCCATATTGATGAATGGAATTTTTGCCCTTGAGCTTCAGGAAAAGCTTTTCTCCCCCCTCCCTCTGATCTTGTTAAAGACCGTCACATACAAAGGTTCTTTTTTTATGCTGCCCCTTTGAAAATAATTGGAAGGTCTTGGAAGGTAGTATCTTAAATTTTATGTCATTGTCTAGAAAACATGGTTTCATTGTAGAATTCTGGCCTGTTGTGTTTGGTAAATAAGTTAGCCTGCCAGTAAACAAATATTTATTGAGCATTTGTCTTTGCTAGTGACAGTGGCTGAAAGAGTGTATTGGAACAAGAAGATGTGGTACATATGCACAATGGAATACTATTCAGCATTCAAAAAAGATAAACACATGCAATTTGCAGCAGCATGGATGGAACTAGAAGGGATCGTGCTCAGTGAAATAAGCCAGAAAGAAAGAGAAGACTATAGAATGGTTTTACTTATAACAGGAATATAGGGAAACCTAAGAAGAGAGAGATACTCAGCAAGGGAGGGGGAGGATAAGGACACAAAATGAGTAGAAAAGGACACAAGGGACCATGGTGATGGGTCACGGGTGAATTGGTGGTGGGTAACCCAAGGGGAATTCAAAATGTGAAAGATATAAAAAAAATTAAAAAAAGATTGTATTGTGGTGTTTCCAAGTTGTGGGTAACTACTCTTGAACACACCATGGGCAGAATGGCTATGATAGAGGATACCCAAGGAATTGTAGATTCCTTGCTTTTGAATAAACTAAACTCTTAGAGTGGTAAAGAAGTTTACAAAGGAATAAATAATCAAGTATTGAATTACTCGATTTCGGTAGTGAGTGCTGTGTGTTCTGAAAAATAAGATGAAAATACAAGTCAGACTTGTCCTGGAGATAGTGGCACGAGGACTCAACCCGAAAAGACAAGGAGAGAAAGCTCGGGTGTGACTGAGTAGTGAGAGATGGTATATGGTTAAAAAGATGGCAAGACTGGAGTAGAGGTTTCAGCTTACTTGGAGAGTTTTAGGTGGTACGTGGTTTGGTG
Source organism: Scalopus aquaticus (assembly GCA_004024925.1). Classification (NCBI taxonomy): domain Eukaryota; kingdom Metazoa; phylum Chordata; class Mammalia; order Eulipotyphla; family Talpidae; genus Scalopus; species Scalopus aquaticus. The sequence goes on from PVIJ01002266.1 coordinate 121,178, forward strand.
ATATAAAACGAAGCACAATTGTTGAGACTTATGAATGCCTTGCAGTGACATGCCTGAGGAGTTTGCATTGGATCAGGTATCCTGTGCGGATTCATAAGCTGGGGAGTGTAATGATGGAAGGTGGGTTTATAGAATATTTTCCAACTCCTTCCTAACTCTTCAGTTGCAGGACTCCTAAGGGAATTTCTTCTTGGTGGGTGTTGGATACCAAGTCTCTGGCATCAGATCAAAGAGACCGAGAGAGGACTTTGGCTGTTCTCCAGAATGTAAATAGAAGGTAGAACAAGTCCCATTGTGGCAACGTGAAATACTCCCATGGGTGAGAGCGGCAGCACTGTCTCTTTGAAATATGGCGAAGGATGAATTTGGAGAACATTTCTTCTGCTATCACTGAAAAGTGTTTGCCTTCAATGTAGAAGGAAACGCAGATAAGAAGGTCTCTTGGTTTTGAAGTATTGGGAATCTGACCGACCTACCTGAAGTATGTTATGTAAATAATTTGTCTTCTCTTAAGCCCTCAAGAGCCCCTCCGTGAAAGGGGTGTATGCACCATTTATAAAACAATTGTAGGGGTGATCACAGAGAATTTTCCCGCTCTCGGAAAGGGGACATTGAAACTCTTTACTGGTTTTCAACTAAAGAGAAATTTAAAACAAATACATTTCTGAAATTACAATGTACATGTAAGGGAAGATGATTTAACAAGATTTAAATAGAACTATGTAATAATCTGGATTGACTTCTGGTTGGACGTTTTGATTCTTTGTTGCTATAGATTAGTAAATGTTCTAAATTGAGGCCGCACAAGTATTTAGTGTTTAATCCAAGTCATTATAAAAAATAAACAGATGCTTGCATGTAGGAGTAAGATTGTTTACAAATAATGTAGGGAGATTCCATATATCTTAGATATTGGGGGGGGACATAATGTAATCAGAAACAAATAGCAAGTCTAAGCACAGCCCCTGATAGATGGATAAAGGGGTGTAGGGAACACAGGCTGACTGGTTTCTCAAAGATAGTGTGTGGAGCCTGCCTTTCCATTTCTCTGCAGAGAGGGGGGGATGAATGAAAAATGAAGGGGGTGTATTCCTTTATACTTATCTTAGGAAGGCATCTGCTCATAATCAGTTGCTTGTGGAGAGAGTGCCAGCTGGCAGGGTGTTTTCGTGATGTAAATTGTCCATCCGCTCAGAGAGAAGTACAAGGAGGCCTGTGTGTAGGACTGAATTCCTACCCAGAGGACAAGGGAGGGAGGCTCTCACAAAGATCTAAATGAGATTTACCCGAATTTTCCACTTTCTTTGCAGTTTCAACATGTCATTTTCCCTGCTCTCCCAGCTAAGATTGTTGTTGGAGCTCATTGGTTTCCCTCCTTTCATTGCTACTACTGCCTGTGAAGTCTCCACTTGGGAAGGTCTGACAGGAGCATCATGGGAAAGATGGTGCTATTTTTTCCAGCAGTGTTGGTCTCCTTGTCTTTGTGTCTGACTCCTCCCGTTTTCTTGGGCTGTCTGGGAGCTGCAAGTTAATATCACAGATTTGATTTTTGAAATGAGTTAACTCTCTAGCCCCTTGTAACTGCTAATTCTTTCGCCTGTTCCTTTATCAAGGAGAAAAAAGTGCTTCTCTTTTTATATGAAATAATAAGTAGTTTTGAGTACCAACTGTGTTTGAATTTTTTTATCTTGTAAAATTTCTGAATAGACTTCCTCCTTCATTTTTTAAAAATAGTATTCAGGTTTTCTTGGACCAAATTAAAGCAGTGTGCCCTGCAGAAAAGAGGATAAACAAGTTTTAATTAGAAATCTGTTTTCATATTTTAATTTCTTAGCTCTCTATTGGCAAACTTTTTACCTGTAAAGGACCACATCATAAATATTTTATCTGTTCTCTCCCAACAACTACTCAGCTCTGCCCTAGGAGCCAGAGAGCAGCCATAGATAAAGTACCAATGAATGGGCATGTCTTTGTTCTGGTGAAACTTTGTTTGTGAAAATAGGTTGTGGACTAGAAGACCTACAGTTTGCCAACCTTAGATTCTGAGTCACTGAAAGTGTGTGCTAAAGTCTGGAAGCATTCTCAAAGTATTTCTAGAAAGAAAAGAGAAGACCACCCTATAGATCAGGTGTAGATATTGTGAGACAATTTTAAGCCCACAATATCAAGTCTGAATGTCTTTATGGTTTTTTAATTATTTATACTCTCCCCTCTCCTTTCTCACCCTTTCTTCCTCCTCTAATATCAATATGAATGCTTAGTACTTTGCTCCTACGTGCATAGTGCATATTCTCTCTCTCTCTCTCTCTCTCTCTCTCTCTCACACACACACACACACACACACACACACACACACACACACACACACAAATACCTGAAATTTCTTCTCCGAAAAGTAAATATTTCTACGTTGGTCTTTAACCGACATACTGTAACACCCTCCCTGAAAATGCCAGCATTTTCCGACACAGTCTGGGTTTAAACAAGTCTAGGCTTCCAGACAAAGAAAAGTGTTTTCTTATCTTTTTGAGTGTATTGAAGCAGAAGTTAACTCATTTGCTTCCAGATCTGTTCCTTGTCCTTGAAAATTGCCGTTGTGCCATTTTATTAAATGTTAGTAATTGTTGGGAGGAGGAAGAAAGGATAGAAACCAGAGGAGATGAGGAATTAAGTTGACGGAGAATCTTGACCACTTTCTGTGTGAAAATAACAGCACTGTGGAGCCTTCAGCGGTAGGTAGATTTTCTCAAAATCAAATATTTCTTTTTTTTTATGATTTATTTATTTATACATACAAGCTAGGGTACAGACCAGAGGTGTAGGGTGGCGAGAGGGTTCACCAGAGACAGAGCGGGGAGCAGAACAGCCAGATCAGAAATACACTGCTGAGGGGAGCAGCGGGCGAGGCAGGAGAGGTCTGCCGCACCATGTGGCATTCTCCCTGGCCGGGCGTCAAACTCGCATCGCCGCTGCCGACAGCTCCACAGTGCAGCACTTAACCGCTGCGCCGCCAGGGAGGCCCCAAATATATATTTCTACCTGTCTGGGCGTTAGGACCTTGAAGATATAAGCTAGATGACAGAGGAAACATGAAAAATGAATTAGGGAGTTTGGGTTTAGCTGGTCGAGTCACTCCATACCTTCATGGATAGGGAGTGAGAAGCACCAGCGGAGTTTAACATCTGTTTGTGTCATAAAGCAGATCTCCTGCTATTCTGGTCCACTGCTCATGCCTGCACAACTAACATATGCGATTGTCACCATTACCGGTCAGGCACACCCAGGGTCGCTCTGCCGTGCAGCTCCACAGAGGGAAGCCTTTTCTTACCTGATTCTTTAGAAGGGCGAGAACCAGGAAAAAGAAGCATTTATAGGAGAGCAGTATTTCTCAAATATAATTGTACATTTTATCACCTAGGGAGCTTTTGGTAAAAATGCAAATTGTTGAGCCTCATCTCTAGAAGTTCCATTTTGGTGGGTTCAGGATAAGCTCCCCAAATATTTTTAAAAGCAGTCAGTCTGGTACCTTACTGTGGACCAGACTGGGGAAGCTGTCGTGGCAGGAATGCATCTAGACTTGGGTTGGCTCTGATGGAAAGGAACCTTATGGAGCGCCTTCCCATTTTGAATGATTTTGATTGATTTGGATACCATATAATTCTTTTTGATATAGATATTTCAGTGATCCTGTTAATATCCATTATATCTTCTCTCTTGAGAAAAATCCTTGGGGATGCTCTCCCAAAGGGCATTATTGTGAAACAAAGTAGGTCTCTCTTACCTACTGCAATGCATGTATATCACTAGGGAAGATCCTTACTGTTCAGTGTAATAAATTAAGCTTCTGTGCTGGCTCATTCCATCACTATAACATGTCCTCTTCCCACCTTAGAAAGCAGCTTCTCCTTGAACTCCGTCTTTGCCCCTCCAGCTACCACGTCATTTCTCTGTAGCAAAATTATTTGGAAAATTGCCTTTTTTAGCTTTTTCCAATCTCGCGCCTCTAATCCCAACAATCTTTCACCTCTGTCATTCTCCCAAACAGTGGTTGTTTACGTCAGCGGTGACCTCCAGTTGTTAAATACAATGGCCAGTGCTGAGCCTACCCCTTTCTCAGTCTTTCAGGAGTATTTGACTCAGATGGTCATTCTCTTCTTGAAAAACTTGGCTTCTGGAATTCTCTGTTGATTCTCCTGTTTCAGTGGCTATTCCTCTTGAATCTTCTCTGCTGGAGCCTCTCTGCTTCCCCATCTCTAAAAGTTGGCATTTCCCCAAGGCCCAGTTCTGTACCGCTCTCCTGTCTGTAGCAGTTCCCTAGTTGTGTCTGTCTATGACTGCACTTCTGTCTGTTGATGATTTCCAGCTTTCTCCTTCCTGCTTGCACCTCTTCCTGAAATCCAGACTTGTATATCTTAATTGCTGACTTAACATCTCCTCTCAGATGTTTCATGAGCATCTCAAACATAAAATATCCAAAACTTCACTCCCAGTTTCCTTGCTTTCTGTCCCCACTCTTGTGCCAGTCATATTCTTCACTCTCTCTGTAAATGTCAGCTTTTACCCCACATGCAGTCCAGCAATAAAACTGGTCTGCTCTACCCTCCAAATATGACCAGAGTCTAATCACTGCCAACCACTTCCACCCTGGACTAAGCTACCATTATTTCATGTCTGGATGATTGCAAAACACTGTAACTTATTCTCTTATCTTTCTATAATCTTTTGTAAGTCAAGCAACCAGAATGATCCATTTATAATACTAGTCAGATCATGTTATTCCTTTATACAAGATCTTCCAGTGGGTATTCATCTCATTTCAAATAGAAGCCAATAGGGCCTTATAAGGCCCTGTGAGACTGGCAGTCCCCCCCTCCCCTCAGCTTCTCTTTCCTCATGCCCTGTCCTGCCTTCCTGCTCCCTTTGACCTCAGCCACACTGTTCTCCTCAGTGTTCCCTGGACATTGCTGGGTATTCCTGCCTGAAGGCATTTGCATTTGTTATTCCTGGAATGTTCTTTCCCCAGATATCCGGGTCACTTCTGAGCTCTCCTTTATCCATGTCAGTGAGGCCATCTTTGATAACTATATTAAACGGCATGCCTCCCCCAGGCTTTTGGCTCCCACTTTGTTCTTTACCACATCATCTGTCATCTTTCCCATAAGATTATTATTTGCTTTCTATCTCTCCCTTGCCTACCCAGGCGCCCCACTTCACTGCATGCCCTGCAAGGTTGAGAGTAGTCTGCCTTATTTTCTGCTGGATCTCCAGTGCCTAGAACAGTGACACAATAGGTGCGTAGTTAACACTTGTTGAATGAATAGAAGAACGGGGCTCGCAGTAATTATCCAGACAAGTTATGGTTGTTATGGCTACTAACCTTGATGTAGTAGGTGACTGGTAAAAATTAAGCAATTTGAGAACTGCGAAAGACATAAGTTTTTTTTTTTAATTTTTTTTAAAGATTTATTTATTTATACATACAAGCTGGGGTACAGGCCAGAGGTGAGGGGCAGCGAGAGGGCTCACCAGAGACAGAGTGGGGAGCAGAACAGGCAGATCAGAAATACACTGCTGAGGGGAGCAGCGGGCAAGGCAGGAGAGGTCTGCCACACCATGTGGGATTCTCCCCGGCTGGGCATCGAACTTGCATCGCCGCTGCCGACAGCTCCACGGCACAGCGCTCAACCGCTGCGCCACCAGGAAGGCCCCCAAAAGACATAAGTTTTTAAGAGATTATATTTTATGATATTCTTTCGTTTCTTTATTTGAGGCAGATGCAAATAGTATATGATCTAGGGGTATAAGGAACCAAGTTGTTTAGGAATTAAACTGTAGAGTCAAAGGCATCATAGCAAAATGAAAGACTGACTGGGTATTCTAATAGCTTGTCACAGTAGACTTTTACTCATTTAGCAAATAATGGAATTAATAATTAAACAGATTTCTATGATGTATAAAGCTTTCTGTGACGTATGTATTTGTGAGGGGGGTTTATTAAAGTTAAATCTTAGCCTATTATTACACCACTATACCCCCAAATGAAAATTTTTTTCCCAATCAGATTTTCTCACTATACTTTTACTGTTCTTTGCTTGTCTGTTATGATTGCAAACCAAAATGCAGCCAATTCTCAATAGCGTAGGAATGTCATAGAATAAGAAATAGTTTCCCATAAAGTTATTATGTCCTTTTTCCTTTCTATATCTTAACAGTTTTTAAAATATGGGTTATTCATGTAGCTTGTATTTCATGGCATTTTTATTTCTTAATTTTATTTCCTTAGCATTATAATTTGTTTTCTTTTTGTGGCTCCATTAAATCCCACGTCAGTTTTTGTCTGTAGTTGGAAGTATTGTTCAGCAGAGTGAGTGGATTTTTTTGCCTCAGCTTGACTGAGTGGGAGTGAATGCTGGCTTCATTCCTTCAGCCCAGCTCTAGGATTTCAGGCATGTCTTTGACCCACTAGCCTGAATTAGGGCTGGTATTGAGTCTTGTAGCATGAGGTTTCAGTTGTTAATGAAGGCATGTGCCAGTACTTGGCTTGAAACTTTGCTTGGGAATCTTGTCACTTCTGGTGAAGTTATCAAATAAAATGACTGCGATATACAAATTAGAGTAAATTTATCTTATGTTTTGATCATGAAAGATGTCTGTAGCCTCCAACAATAATTTGTACGTATGAGACATTTACCTTCCAATTGTGTTTGATTTTCTCGTGTTATGAATTTTCTCTCTGTTCATATAACAGCTGCCTGATGATCTCATGTTTAATTACGAACCGAGTTGAGTCAGTTTTGGCCCTTCAGTTTGCTGAAAAGCAAATGGTATTTTGGGATATTTCACTTGGACATTTAAACAGAAAAATTTATTTGAAGACTGTTAACACTAGATCAGCACCGTGTCTTATTCAGTTAGCAGGGTATTAGGGAGAGAATAAGATGGTCTCCCTTGGTTTAAACTTTAAATTGGGCACTTTAAGGAAACGTCCAGTTTCCTTCAAATTATGGACATGTCTTCCCTCAATTCATACCAATCTGTTTCAAAACTCTTGTTTTCCCTTTAGCTCCATTGTTATAACCATGCCATAGTTTTTATGAGTAACCTTTGGTATGGAATTTACAACTTTTTTAAAAATTCCAAAATGATTATCTTCTCTTTTATCTACACACTTTGTTATATTTCATCATGGCATCCTGGAATTGAAGTGCCCCCTGAGGTAAGCACTGCTTACCTCAGCTTTTCTCTGTCACAACAGAGGCCACAGGTGATAGGAAGTTTTTGCTGCACATGCTTGGGAAATAGGAACCCTTGAGGCCTTTTGTTTATTCATTTGAAAGGAACGCTTTATCAAATTGTAAATTCCATTGCATGTTGGTAAACTACATTAAAAATGAAGGTTGGGCCTCCCTGGCGGTGCAGTGGTTGAGCGCTGCACTCTGGAGCTTTTGGCAGCTCACGATGCGAGTTCGATGCCCGGCCGGGGAGAACCCCACATGGTGCGGCAGACCTCTCCTGCCTCGCCCGCTGCTCCCCTCAGCAGTGTATTTCTGATCTGCCTGTTCTGCTCCCCACTCTGTCTCTGGTGAACCCTCTCGCCGCCCCATGCCTCTGGCCTGTGCCCCAGCTTGTGTGTATAAATAAATAAATCATTTAAAAAAAAATGAAGGTTACCTATGAAGCTTTAATGTTACTTGTCCTTATTCAGAGTTGAGCTGACTTAAATCTACTTTCTCTGCGGGGTTGATCCTTTGAACTGGTGGCATTTGGCTGGTCGACAAGAGAGTGGCCATGACAAGGGAGCACTGAATGAAATTTAATGGAAAGGGGGAAAAATGATATGATTTTAAAAACTATCTACTTTGGGTTTTTTTTTAATTAAAATTTTTAATTTTCTTACATCGTTGTTCTTTTCCCCTCAGATGTTGTCCCTGTAAAATTCCCATCACCACTTCACCCCTGCACCATCACTGTAGTCCCTTGTGCTCTGCCCTCCCCTGTTTTGACCCCTCTCCCTCCTCTTCCCCTGCTGGATGCCTCAGATGTATAGTTGCTTACAAGTTTCATCTTTTTTTTTTTTTTTGCCTTTTTTTTTGTTCAGTTTCCCTATATTCCTCCTATAAGTAAAACCATCCAATATTTTTCTTTTTCCTTCTGACTTATTTCACTTAGCGTAATCCCTTCCAGCACCATTCATGTAGCTACAAATGGCATGAGTTTATTTTTTTCTTTATTTTATATATATTTTAGATCATTCTTCCTTTTTTTCACAATGCGTGCTTTCTCCTTTTAGGTGTTGTCCCTGTAACATTCCCATCACCAATTTACCCGGGCACCATCACCATAGTCCCTTGTTTATCTTTAAAAACAATATACTTTGAAGATGAGTTTCCGGCAGTAGAAACTAGCCCTTTGATGGGCAGTTAGAACTGAGTTTCTTAGCAGTTGGAACTACTCCACATCCCGAGGTCACCTCAACACATTCTGCATGTGCCTTACTGTTCTTTCCTCCTCCCCTGTATTCTGACCACCCGCCTCTGTCTACTTGAGGATCCCACGTTCAGCATTAACTTGGCCTTGGGTCATCTTGATTGGCAAGGCCATATTTGTGCAATCTGTCTGCTGAGGTGGAACAATAACAGCTGGTGTGCAGCTGGATACGTTGTCCTGGGAACCCTTACTTCAGCCAACAATTATGCTAACAAAATTCAAAACATTTTCAAATAGTTGCTTTCTGCAACTACTGTTTGTGTTAACTGTTTGGAGAATCTCATTTAGTAGCCGAAACATCTACCATCACTGATTGACTTTATGTGCTGTGACTCTATTGAAAGTGTTGTATTCTTAATATCAATCAAGTCTCCTTGTCTTCTAGGATATTTGCACTCTGCCAAAAAAAAAAAAAAAAACCTGTCATTTTCTCATTTCTAACAAGTTAGCTCTTAAGAACAATAGTGACTCAATGACTCCTAATTTGGCACTTTAGTCTGAACGAATTTTCTTTGTCTAATTCAGGCCATGGAAGGGCATTTTGAAGTTTCAGAAATTTCTGTATGGCCATTGTTGTTCATTACTTCACTGTAAAGGAGGCTGTTTCACAAGATCCTCATGGAATCCTTCTGAGCTGCATATAACAGAGAAGCATTTATGTTCCCCAGCAGTCAGTACTTGAATCCAGTTCTAAGACAGGAATGGTTTCTCCCCTGTTGAGAGAGTAGAAATACTTCACCATGTAGGAGGCTTAAGCAGAATTCTTTGGCTTGGTCCTGCATGAACAAAGGCTGGATTCTCATTGTTCAGGCAGCCCCCTTCCCTTCTCATCTCCTCAGCTAGCAATGAACTGCAAGACTTGGAGCAGGAAGTATTAGTTAATTGTGTGTGGTTCATTCTAAACATCTGCACTTGAGTTTTTTTGTTTATGGAAGGAATGTGGCAGGGGGCGGGGGAAAAGCAGTCGAACATTCAGAGGCTAAGTATTTTCTTGAGGGTGCGTATAACCATGGTTAGTCTTCATGTGCATGACCGTGAGGTGAGGGGTGGAAGATGTTCTGGTTGTATAGTTTCTAGGAAACTTTCTAGACTTGTTCTTACTGATTTTCTTAATTGCTTGGCTTGACCTCTGTACCTTAAATTCATGCTGTCTGCTTTTACATAGTGCAACGCTCGTTGTAGCTATCATTGGACAGGGATTCAGGAGACCTGGTCCTATTTTCTATTAAAACCATTAATCTATATCTTCTTACTTTCTCAGCTGTGAAATGAGTAGGATGTACAGATAAAGAGTTGAGAAGTAGAGTGAGCAAGAGCAAGGGACAGAGGGGGTGGGGTGAGGGGAGGGAGACAGAGGTAGGGCTCAATTGTAACTGCTTAGTGGAATAAAAAAACGAGCTCCTTGGCTTTCCACTTTTGATTTAGCCAAGGTTGCAGGATTCTGTGTAGTGCCTATAACTCAAGCCTTGACTCTTCCACTCCATTTTTCTGTATTTGATTCCTTTTTTATTTTCAGATTGAAGTTCATGTTCCAAGTAACTTCAGCCCCCATTCCTGCTGTCCTTCCATTTCATCTACAGAGGACTGCTAGGTGCTGCTATAGAAGATCACACCTCTTCAAAGGCATCCATTCAGAGGCCCCACCTCCCACCCTCTTCTGCCCAGAAAGCTTTCTACTACTCTAGTCAATTTCTTTACTGGTCTCTACAGTGATTGTTATAATATTTCTACACATTTCAAATATTCCCCACCCTTGGCCCCCAACCCTTAGCAGGTACACCTTAATTTTCACCTCACAGGAAAAAAAAAGTCATCCAATTCAAAGTCTTTGAACTATCATCCCTTAAAACCTACAAAGTCACTTGCGTGTGCACCCGTATAAAATGCAAGGAGACTTGTCTTTTCCTTTGTGTACCCAATCCACTCACCATCCCTAAACCCCACTCTTACCTCCCAGTGCACATTTACAGTCTTTCCCTCTCTGCCTACATGAGCACAACATGCACTATTCCCTCTCTCGCACATCAAAAAGAGAAAGGGAAAAACCTTCTCTTGACCTTATTTTCTTCCATTTGTCATCGTCTCCTCTTTCCTCCCCGTTAGCCAGATAGCATAACAGGTTGGCCACACTCCCTGTATCATCCACCTCCTATCTGTCACTCATCCTAACTGGCGAACCACACTGTCCCCTCCTGGAATGTTCTCACTAAGTGTGGAAGTGACTTCTCAGTGGCTTGAAGCCAATGCACACTTCTTAGTCTTTATTCTACTAGTTTCTTAGCAGATTTTAACATCGTCACTTGTTCCCTCTTTAAAACTCTCTATTTTAAGCTTCTGTGATGTTTGCACTCTTTTATTTACACTTTTTTCTCTGACTTTCCAGTCTTTTGTTGTCTCATCTTCTCTGTCTGTGCTTTTAATGCTGGTGTTTCCTAGTGGGACCCCAAAGTCAGCTCTCTATTCACTCAACACACTCGCCTCGTTAGTCTCAACCACACCCAAATCTTCACATTCCTTCTACAAGCTAATGAATCCCAGTTCTGTATCTTTATGTCTCCCTGTGGCCTGCAACTATTTTTCCAGCTCTCTCCTAGACATTTCTTCTAGATGACCCACGGGTACCTCAAAACAGTGCATTCAAAGTTGGATTCATCTCTTCAAACTGCCCTCCCCACCTCCCCCTGCCTCTAGCTTTGCTTAACCTTCTTTCTCTAACAGGACTATAGGGAGGCCGGGTGGGAGAGAGACACTCAGCGGGGGGTGGGGGGGTGGGGGGAGGGTAAGGGCACAAAATGGAACAGAGGAGAATACAGGGGACCATGGAGATGGATCACGGGTAAATTGGTGGTGGGCTGTCCAAGGGGAATACAAAATGTAAAAGACATAAATAGCAATAAAAACAAAAACAAACAAAAAAAAAACCCTTCTTTCTCTTTGCTGAACCTTCTGTTCTCTCTTTCCATACATGGTACCACTATCCATTTGCTTGTGTTTAAACTAGAAAACTGAATGTTATTTTTGATCCTTCCATTTTATGGAATGGGTAAAAGAAGCTTTGACAGTGAAACACTGGTAGCAGGATAAAAAAGTAAAGGAGGTTTTCAAAAGTAGCTCCCATTGATCCCCACCTCCCCATTCCCCCACATCAGCTATCAGTTTATTCTTGAAGTCGGCTTCCTATACCTCAGTCAGATCCATTTACCTCTCTGTTGCCAGCGTCTTTATTCTTAGTGAAGCCACTGTCATCTGCCCAGGATTCCTGCCACATCTTCTTAACTATACTCTCCACCTTTAGTTAACATCCCTTCCAACCTGTCCATCTCCACACAGTGGACAAAATGATCTTTCTGATAGTCCAGTAGTGTATTTCCTGATATGACTAGAGCTTTCAGCTACACGTATGTCAGAGTTGCTCTTTATCATGGCCTCAGTCCAGGCCTGCTCTGCTTCCTGGTTGGCTCATCTCTAGCCATCGTCTGTGCTTCTAGCTGTACCCCCAACTGTGTCCCTATAGCGGCCACTCCTCTGTGTCCTCTGGGCATTGCACACACTGTGTCATCTGCCTGGACAACCAAGGCTAGTTTGCTTCGTGTTTCTCAGGTCCCGGATATAAATGTCACTTCCTCTTGAAATGTTGCTTGGCTTCACAAATCTGGATGAGGTGACTTTCCTCCATGTCCCCCAAATATCATGCTTTGTCACCCATCACCCAGATGGCCGTGATCTGTAACCATGAGGACTGCAAATCGGAGTGAGGTGCTGGGGACAGTCTCATGTGGAATGTATGAGCTTCCTTTGTAGATTCCCACTAGAGATTAGAATGAGGAATGGCGCTTAGGGGGCCGGCATCAGCAAGCAAGGCTGCTTCAAAGCTTGGTGCTAATAAAGTTGGTTTCTGGATGTTCGCCCACCCCTGGTTCTGTGTTCTGGCCTCGGGGAGTGTGACCACATGTGCCCATTTGAGAGAGTGCCTTTGTGGTGCAGATCATGGTCTGCAATACCCCGGTCCATTTTACCTTCTGTTCTTTGATCTAATCTCTAGTAGATTGGGTTGCTAAAGAACAATGAGATGCCAGAAATGTAGACAGAGTAGAAAAACAAAGGTAATCAACCTGTAATCTACAAACCAGTGAGTAAGCCTTTGAACATCCCAAGCCACCTACTCCTGAGTAGGCCTATAAATTGTTTTACCCTTCTGGAATGTCTTTTAGATAGTCTCTGGAATGCCACAGATACTGTATTATAACCTCACCCTCGTTCAAAGATGATGCCTTGACATTGTTGACACAGCAGAGATACAGGTTAAATTTGCATTCTTTTAACAGAGGGTTGTGAGCTACATTGGCATGGCCTGTGTCTAGGGAGGGTGTTGTATTGAACCATATGTAGGAGATCCAGAATCGTATAACATCCTTTGGCGATTGTACCAGGTTGTCCCTGGTACATTCAGGCCCTTACATGTGAATGTATCTGGGTTCGTAGTTCAGGAACTTGCTTCTAAACCCTGTTTAGCAACGCTATTTAATCTTACATTTGTGTAGTTTTACAGTTAGTCAGGCATGTTTAAGATCTCCATTTGACCTTCCAACTACACTTTAAGGTGGGTGGCACAGGCATTACCACTGTTTTTTTTTTTAAATATTTATTTATTTATACATACAAGCTGGGGTACAGGCCAGAGGCATGGGGTGGTGAGAGGGTTCACCAGAGACAGAGTGGGGAGCAGAACAGGCAGATCAGAAATACACTGCTGAGGGGAGCAGCGGGCGAGGCAGGAGAGGTCTGCTGCACAATGTGGGATTCTCTCTGGCTGGGCATCGAACTCGCATTGACGCTGCCGACAGCCCCACAGCGCAGCGCTCAACCGCTGTGCCACCAGGGAGGCCCACCACTGTCTTTATTAGGTGAAATGGCAGGGCAGGAATCATACAGCTAGTAATTGAAGGAGTGCAGTTGTGACCTATGTGATTGTGTTCAGGATCATGTGTGTGAGTATGTTCCGTGGGGAGACAGTTGATCATTCCTCTCTAGGATCTGAACCAATGGAGAATCGAGTCAGGTCTCATCATGTTCAGTTTCACTGAAGATAAAACCAGATTGAAGAACAGAGCCAGGACACATAACTGATCCAGGACACAGCCCTTCTGCTTCCCGCACCCCTTTCCACCCCAGTTGAGCTCACCCCCTTAGTCATTGGTCTGGTAGAGAACAGCAGCCAACCTCCCTGCACAGGTGCCAGGCACTACCTGCTGCTGAGGAGTGATGTGAGGAGATGGGGCTCAGGTGGTCAGCAGGAGAGAGAAGCTCACTGCCCAGGGATGAGCGGGACAAGGAGGTGAAAGAGTAGCACCAGTCTCTCCTCAACTCTTTTGAGAGCGCAGGAATGCCTGTTCTGTGAACTTTGGCAGAGAGTTCAAAAGGTCCTTGTGGTGTCAGTTGACTTGGAAAGAGAAGACTAAGCTCCTTGAGAGCAAGGAACCCCTATGTTTTGACACATCCTGTCCCCCAAAGTGTATTTTGGGGAGCTGAGCATGTTTTGCCCCCTACAAATCCTTGGCAGCCAAACCGTGATCTGTGGTATAGCATAGAGTTAACAATGCATAGATATTACTGCATTACCTCTTACCCACCGAGGGTACACTGGTCACTAAGCTGTCTCGGCCATCAGACCATGCTCTGTCTCACCAGTGGGTCTTCAGGGGGTGACAGCACCCTGGCTTTTCCCTTTTGCTGCCCTTTCCTGCTTAGATTTCATATCCCACATATTCCTCTTTTGAATATTCACTCACAACTTGATTAAACCACTTTCTCCTCCTCTTCCATTTCTTTGTTCAGTTACTGGAGGATTTTTTTCTTCTTTCCTACTCTTTTTCCTGCCTCCTTTGTCAGCCCTCTTCTCCTCCTTTTCTCACATTTCTCTTTCTTAACCTGGTCGAGAAGTCAGAGTATAGAGCTGGTGATATTCTGCCTGTATCAAGATGTAACACTCAACTCAGTGAAGAATGAGTTTTTTTGTCCTGAAGGGGCCCAGGAGACTGTTTGGAAAGTCAGCAAATGCGTTTTTTTCCTTTAATTAAGCTTTTGCTGAAGCACCAACATTAAGAACAAATAGGTTTTTTATATTGTTTAGCAGGATAAGCACAGCAGTAATGCATGCTCTTATTTTTCATAGCAAAATTTCAGTGATGTTCATCGTAAACAGGCTTTTAGGAGCCAATATTGGAACCCACTAGCTTCTCGTTTTTGTGGGAAACTGCAGTGTCCCAGGTTTAGAATAGTCTGTTGGACACAGCCCGTGTGCTGTGCATTCTGGATTCTTGTCAGTTTAGTAGACATGGGGGCGGGTTGTGGTTGTATAATCTTGGTTAAGTGCCAGAGCAAGTTGGGAATAACAGAATTCTTTGCTTCCTGCACATGACATGTGATCTCGATGTGTCTGTCCCATAGGAAAAGCGTTTGACATCACCTATGTGCGCCTCAAGTTCCACACCAGCCGCCCCGAGAGCTTTGCCATTTACAAGCGCACCCGGGAGGATGGGCCCTGGACCCCGTACCAGTACTACAGCGGCTCCTGCGAGAACACCTACTTCAAGGCCAACCGTGGCTTCATCCGGACAGGAGGGGACGAACAGCAGGCCTTGTGCACAGATGAGTTCAGCGACATTTCCCCACTCACCGGGGGCAACGTGGCCTTCTCCACGCTGGAAGGAAGGCCCAGTGCCTATAACTTCGACAACAGCCCCGTCCTGCAGGTAGGCGTCCAGAGGGTGACTTTGGAGCCAGGTAGTTTTCCCAAACAGGATGCAGGAAGGCTGTGATGGGAGCCCGGGGCTTGCTTCTGAGGCCAGGGGCCGGTGGAGGCTCCCTCCAGCAAGACAGACACTGATTATATTTTGCTCTCCTGTTACTGTTAGTGGTTTTGTTCCCACTGCCCAGATAACATTTGTTTTGTTCTTAATGTATTCCTGCACACATCCTGAACTCTGAGATGCAAACTTTGCTTATTTCTTAACAAGTTGAACAACTTTAACTTTAGTGCCTATTACTTGGGGTGAAAGTGGCTTGAGAGGATATTTGAACTAATTTACCCAGTTTTCTTACCTCCTCTTTGATTTGACAAAATGAAAATATTTTTTAACTGTAACAAGGGGGGATAATCAAAGCAAGCGATTTGAGACCACCACCTTTTTCATTGTAGTACCAGGAAATCTTGACTGATCTGTGGCACCGTTACCGGTCACTGTGAAAAGGTCTCAACACCAGAGCACACTGGTGTTTGTGACAGGGTGTAAATATGGGTACCCTGGCATGGTGCTGACACATTGTGATTGAGACTTGTCCTGTTTAAAAATAGAATTTAGAATTTCTCTTTTCTCATGAATTCTGTGTGCATATTCCTTACAACCAAAAAAAAAAAAATAAGGAATCTTTCCATATTGCTTAGGTCTCTGTGAACTTTTCTTATGTCCTGGTTTTTTGATTGTGGCGAGACTGATATGCCTCATACCATGCTCACCATATAAACAGAACTGGAGACGTTTCCAGCACATGGCTAAGCTTTACATCTAAATGGGTGCAGCCTGTTTTGAGATAAGGAGCACTGGATGTGGGTTTGCAAACGCTGTGTACATTTTATGTAGAGCTGTTGTAATTTCTAAACAGGGAATCCCCCTATTTTTCTGTTCTTTATGTTTTTGTGTCTTTTCATTCTTTCTTTCTGAAATTCATTATGTTCTGGAAATGTAACATGGTTGTACAATTTTGGACAGTGGCAAAGGATAAGAACGTGATGCTCTGTGGGTCAAGTTCTCCTCTTCCATTGCAGGTCTGTAGGTCTCTAGGAGATCATAAACTTGATTTTGATAAACTCTGAGGTTATAGTGAGCAATGAATGTTTGCAGAGGCCTTTGAGAAAAGGTGTTTCTAGCAACAGTGATAAGATGTGTTCAAATTGAACAGCAGAAGGATTATCTGACTTTGATAGACAAAAAAGCAAAAAATTGAATGGTGGGGAGAAGTGAAAGTTGATTAGCTAGCGAGCATTTGCTAGCTTTGTTTCTTCCTATACAGATTATTTTACTGGAGAGCCAATGGTATAGTCAGTAGGAAAAAGCAGTGAGGTAATGTTATGTCTGTGGTTTTCTGGCATCTTTGCTAACTGTGTTCTTTGTGGGCTTGTCTTGAGCAGTTCCCCCACTGGAGGAATTCTAAGATTTGCGGCCCTTTATGCTATGAGAATTCATGAGACTATATGAGGTAAAAATGCTATGGACATCTGTAATAGATTTGGCCATTTGTTACCATTATGCAAAAACACTAATTATGTGTTTCTGGATATAAGAGCTCTGGCTTTTGTTTTTCAGCTGCAAAGGAGTTTTAACTGATAGGACTTTTAGCTGGTCTGGCAATGAGGAAAGAGGTGGTTGGCTCCTTATGCTCCCTCCAGAAGCTGTGATCTCCCAGATGGGGAGAGGAGAGCCTGCCTAGTTCTACTTTGTATGAATATTACTAAGGATGTATTGAATTTGTTATAAATTAGCATTTATTGTCACCCTTACTATAATGGGTCTTACTGTGACAAATGTAGTTCTAAGCCCTTTAGATATATTTGATAGGTTAACTGATTTAACCCTCACAGTAACTTATAAAAGTAAGTAGTTTTATTATCTGCCTTTTGCAGATGAAGAATTAGAGGCTCAGAAAAGATAACATAACTTGCCAGGTATCACACAGTTGTTAGTGGCAGAACTGACATTCAAACCCTGCAAAGTCCCGAGTCTGTTCTTTTTCAGGTGCCCATTATGAAAGGACCATTATGAAAGGAATGGCTTATAGTCCTCCCTTGAGAAGCTTTACTTTAAGGAGAACTGTGATAAAGATGAAGCCTGGAGAAGATATATAATAAGCATTAAACATGGAGATATGTTTAGCTATTTACATTGCAGACTGAAAGATTCCTAACATTGTGGCTGTGAGTGGGAGTTGTTAGTGGTGTTCCAAGTTTGGATACAGTGAAATCATCCTCTCTTCTTTCTAATTCCACTTGGAGGCTTTGTGGAGATTAGCTCCGTGTTGTTCTATACGCCAGGTGTTTGGCAGGGTTCTCGCAGTGGCTCCTGATCGGGGCAGGCCTCCCGGTTTCACATGGAGCCTCCTGAACAGGAGGACTCCGACAGCTCTGTGCTTGCCTATTCTGTTGCCATGGGTGATTCTGTCCCAGGAGAGGACCCAAGTGGGCGTGGTGTCCTTGGGTGGTTCTAGGTAATACATTACCTTAGAGCATGATGGTGTTAAATAGTCATGCTTTATTATCTCTAGTGATTTGTGTTGACCTGGGCTTACTCACTGGTAGGTGCTGGGTTTCTCTCACTTTGGTCTTACATCCTCAAGGAGGCTAGATCAGGCTTTTTCAGGGGATGCACAAAGTATTCCCAGAGGGTAAATGCTTTGTGCACATGTTCTCTTCTCATACTTTTGCTTGTGACATGTTTGCTGATATTCTCTTAACCAAAGCAAGCCACATGCCCAACCTAAAGTCAGCATGGAAGGGACCGCATGGAGTGTGGCACTGGCAGACGTGATGCATTGGGATCATTATTACGATAATCTACTATAGCGGTAAACATCTGATCAAAATTAGCTCATTGAAAGGGCATTTATTATAAGGGCTTAGGTCTCATGAAACCCAGGGAAAAGCTGTAACACCTTCATTCTTATCCTCTCCCATTACAGCTCACCTACCAACTCATTCATTTGTGGCTTCTTCCAATTCTTTATTTGTTCAGTATATTTCATTTGAGTATCTGTGCTAAACCCTAGGAAAACTGCAGTGAACAAAATCAAATATTCCTGCCCTCATGTGACTTACACTCTAGAGGCGTGGGATGTGGGAACAGATAACAGCATGTAGGGAGTTTGGTAGGGAGGAATCCATTTTAGATAGAGTGGCCTGGAGGGCTTTAGAGAAGTGATGCTGTGTGTGGGAAGGGCCAAACAAAACAAAAACCACACTGGTTGGCTCAGTAAGGGTTTACGTAGATTTTGTACTTGGCGGTCTCTCCCAGGTCTGTCAGTAATGGATAAGGTACTGTGGGAAAGACAGATGGTACCAAATGGGCAGGAAGAGGCAGTGGCCAGTGTACCTGACCACCCTAGGTATTGAGAGTATATTACCTTTGAGCCTCTCAACAGCCTTATTGTTTCTGCTTTGGGGGGACTCAGTAAAATAACAGCTACACTCAAAGCAGAAAAGAATCAAGAAAAACAATATCTGGAAGTGAACAGTCACTGAGTATTAGAACAGAGTTGCTGCTAGAAGAGCACAAAAGTTAACTGATGCACTATCAATTTAGAAGATTTTGTCACACTTATGCATTGCACATGCAGGCCCTTTATCTGCCTTTTCTGGGTCTGTTTTGTTTTCTGACAGGAATGGGTAACTGCCACCGATATCAGGGTCACTCTCAATCGCTTGAACACCTTTGGAGACGAAGTGTTTAATGACCCGAAGGTCCTCAAGTCCTATTATTATGCAATCTCTGATTTTGCTGTGGGTGGTAGGTAAGTAAATGATCAAATCTGTCTGAAAAGCCATTGAGCTTTGGTTTAGGAGTGAATGTAGCAACTTGTTTGCAAATATCTTCATAATGTTTTAGACTATTCTTTACCAGCAGCTATTCTTTACCAGCAGCCAGGCTGCAGTGATTTGACTGGGAAGATAGGAACCAGTCTCAGATATCTTTCTTGTCAGAGACTTCACTGTCCTAAAAACAAAGCAATTAGATTTTCTAAAGCCATGTGAAGGCAGCATACTTAATGATTCTTACTGAGCACCTAAGGTGAAAGCTCCATGATAGGCACTGTGAAGCCTCTAAAGAGGTATAAGATTGACCTTTTCCTCCTATGAATGACTCAACCTTCTAAGATACTAGAAATGAACAGGGCCAGCTGTATATGACGATATGAAAAGTTAAATATTAGTGCCATCACATGTTTTAAACTAGAAGGTCAAGCAACTAGAAAAGATGCCGTATGTCAGAAAAGGATACAGAACTGTCAGGCTGGAGAAGCAAATGGGATCTGAACTGGCTTTTAAAGAATGGGGAGGCTTTTGATGAGGGAGGATATCTGGGTTGGATGCCATGTCATGAGCAGAGGCTTAGAGCTGGGAGAACATAAACCCATTTGACCTCAGGAAAATGTCATATGTGGAACTGGTGAGTTGTTAAGCGAGAGTGATAGTTTGGTGGTCAGAGATTTTAGCCAGCAGGACAGGAGTCTAGGACTTACCGCCCCTGTTTTAGACTTGAAGTTTCAACAGCAGAAAAATTATTTTTATAAGCAGTGTCCCTAGTATGGGAATGCTTGGTAAGAATCGATAGAAACTGTAATGATGATGCAGAATTTTTAGAGTAGGTCTGTGGAATCAAAACAGTGGGTTGGGAAGATTAGAATGCAGGCAGGGTGAGCATAGCATCCAAGCAGGAGAATTTATATTCCTGTGATGCCTCCATGTGCTCTGGGTGTTAGCAACAATATCTGATAACATGGTGGTGACAGGGCGAAAGGAACATGAGGATGCTTTTTACTGTGAAGAAAGAATTATCAGGGTTTTAGTCAAAGGTGATTTTAAGGTTTGATGATCAGGAGACTGATAGTACCATTGACAAAGTAAGTTAAGAAGTCGAACTTATTTGAGGACATGGTAAGTTTATTTTTAGACAGGTAAAATTGTAGATGATGGCGGACATCTCTGTATGTAGCAGTCAGGGACAGGAGTTTAGGAGAAAGATGAGAGCAGGAGACAGCGATTTGGGACTCACTCTGGCACAGTGTAGATGCTTCAGAAGTGCTTGAGTGTGTTACTAAGGGAACTGATGACTGTTTTTAAGAAAGCAAGTGAGGGAAACATCAGTGCCCCAGTGTGCAAGTTCATGAGATTTCCATGAGCCCTTAGTTTATGAGTGTACCTGCATCTAGGGGAGCCTCAAGCCTCAAGGAATTATGTCCAAACAATATGAGAGTCTGTCAGTGCTAGAGATCCATATGGTGGTGAGGTGTCCAGATTGACTTACAGTTTTCAGATTGGAGAACCTTAAAATCATTCTGTATAGCAGAACATTGCTGACATAGTTACTGACTTATGTGCTCACACAGTTCTTGGCACATAACACAGCTCTCCTGATAACCTGATGGCGTAGACATGGTCAATCCTCTGTTTTACAGGTGAGGCACAGAGGTAATGTTACATCGCTCACTAATAGGGCAGGCTTTCAACAGGCAGCCTGGCTTCCAAGTCCATGCTCTCTGGAACCACTACACATGGCTGCCTCTTGACACACATTTGACTGCAGAAAGTGATTCTATAGGTGTCTTCAGAAATTGTTAGGGATGTCTGGTTTATACCCCATTCCTTGTTAAATAAAGCTACCTTTCTGGTTTTTTGCTTGTTTCATTTTTTCTCATACCAGAAAATTCAAACACCATTACGTAATTTTGTTCGGTTCCTCAGTTTATAATTCTGAATGATACAACTGAAAGACATTGTGAGATTTGAGCTTGTCTGCGTGCATCATCTTTCCATGAATGTGGAAAGAAATTAATTTCTTGGACTTCCTATCTGTTTCACACTTTTGAGTGTCTCTTCTCTCCCCAGATGTAAATGTAATGGGCACGCAAGTGAGTGTGTGAAGAATGAATTTGGCAAGCTGGCGTGTAACTGCAAACACAATACTTATGGGGTAGACTGTGAGAAGTGTCTTCCTTTCTTCAATGACCGACCGTGGAGGAGGGCAACGGCGGAGAGTGCCAGCGAATGCCAGCGTGAGTGCCGTTGGTTCAGTTGTCCCTAGAACTAACAGATGGAAGAGGGATTGGGTGGCTTCCTTTATTCCACCTTGAAAGGAGAGCTCTGAAAGGCAGTCCTTCTTACAGCGTTTGAGAAAGTAAGTCCTGAGCATGTCAGAGGACGATCATAGATGAGGGCAGTTGACTGTAAATATAAATTGACTGTCAGTATATCTGTGCTCCTTTGTGTTGCCTTAGTGAACACACCTGTCGGAGTGAGAGCAGCGTCTTCAAGGTTTGACATTGTTCTCAGATACAAATGCTGCATTAGCTAGTCTACTCTAAAGTAGGATTTCTTAGTCTTTCTCTTTGTTGCCCTATACAGTATTCTTCTTCCTTCCAATGCTTATTTGCTCTGGCACCCAAGGTCATTGATTAATATGTATTAAGTTCTAGATCTTAAGTTTTAGGCTGAGGCTATCATTCAAAAGATTATTTCTCAAAAATATTTTTCCTTTATCTCACTGAAGATAATAGGGAGAATTTTCCACTGCTCCAGTACAAAGAGGGTGGGTACCTTTGGGAGAAAGGGTACATCCGTATTCCCAGAAAAGGGTAAAGTGAAAAAGGTTACACATTGTTCATCTCTTCTCTGAACAGATAGAGAAAAGAATCTTAGAAAGAAACCATGGAATCATGAGGACTTGCCAAGCACTTAAATAAGAACCTTTTAAACCAGCAAAAATTATGTTCCTATAATTATTCCTTTATACTCTTTTAGTAATAAAGGGAGTAAGAAAGAAGGTAGTCTGAACCTGTGGGAATCACTGGCAGAAACTTTGAGAAAGGATTGACATCTTGACTTATGACTGTAGCTGCCTAGAGCACACTCTGGTTCATCTTTTCTTGCCTTCAGCAAGTCCAGGATTTGCAGATAAATTCCATATCTTAAGCACTTGCTTGAACATCTTTAATTTTTTTTGCTGAACTGTAATGTCCGGTGTTTGATGCTTCATGATAAAGACCGCTAAAGGAAATAATGATGTGCCCTAAAAATGTGACATCTAAATATACAAGTACACATGATTGAAAAGTAGTTCAGTAGTTGAGGTTAATGATGTGGTCATATTTTAAGTCTTTTCAGGCACATAAGAAAAACAAGAAAACATTACCGAATACTGTAGCTAGGGAACTTTATTGAGGAACTAAGTCAGTTTACTTTTCTCCTTGGTCCTCTCAGCTCTGTGGTCCCCTCAAAGAGTGAGTTTTTAGAAGCTGGACAACACTGCAGTAGCATTGTCAGGATACTAGGGTTAGGAAGGAGAAAATTACAGCCTCCGTCTCTCTTTCAGCTGATGATGGAGAAACGACAGCATCCGCTTTAGCTATGGGTTAGAACAGCACAGACACAAATTGTTCTGCCTTTTAGTTTCAGAGTCCCAGATGTTTAAGTGGAATGGGCTGCGTAGGGTGAGGGATAATCTAGGAAGAACTAATGAAAAAGGGAAGTGAAGCTATAAAAGTTACTCAACACAATTCTTATTGTTAATGCCAGTGATTCAAGGTTTGGTTTTTTTTAAAGATTTATTTATTTATGCATGCAAGAACTGGGGTGTAAGCCAGAGGTATGGGGTAGTGAGAGAATTCACCAGAGACAGAGTGGGAAGCAGAACAGGCAGGTCCACTGAAGCACACTGCTGAGGGGAGTAGCGGGTGAGGCAGGAGAGGACTCCTGTGCCATGTGGGACTCTCCCTGGCTGGGGATCGAACTTGTGCTTCAGTGGCTGCAGACAGCTTCATAGGCTGAGAAAAATCGTCTTAATGAATGAAGAATTCCTGTGACTACAGACTCTTGTTCTTATAACATGACTATGCTATTCAGGGAATATAATTTACTCGACATGACCAGTGGACTTGGTGACTCCTAATAGGTGGGTGTAGCTGGTAGATCTAGATTTCCTTTCAATTCCGCTTCCATCTACAGAGATGCTAATTTTAACCCATGCCATTCAACTTACTCCCAGCTGGATATACAAGTAATCTGGCACTTTGGAAGTTAGTGTCTAGTGTCTTTAAATCATCTCAAGCTTAAAAAGTTAAGATAAATTGATTCCTGCATGTAAATTGGCACCTTGGTTTTAGATTTGTTTATCGAATGAAAGAGAAAAACTCAGAAAAAAAATGTAATATGACTTGGCCTTTACTTATATATGAGCAATAAACTGAAAATTCTCTTCTAAGTACAGGAATTCTTTGTAGTTTTTGATTATAGTTTTGATAAGGATGAGCATTTCTTATGACACTAATTACCCTTTATTGGCAAACTGGATTCGTGTTAGTTTTTATTTTTGTTTTTACTGAACAGTACATGTGGTGGTTATTATTTTCCCACCACCTAGCTGTCACAGTTACCTGGGAGACGAAATTTGGTTTTATTTGAGTCTTTTTAAAAACGTCTTCATAAAGGAATACGGATCTGACTTAATGCACCTGCTGTGTTTGCACTGACAGCCTGCGACTGCAATGGGCGATCTCAGGAATGCTACTTTGACCCTGAGCTGTATCGTTCTACTGGCCACGGGGGCCACTGCACCAACTGTCAGGGTAACACGGATGGCGCCAACTGTGAGAGGTGCCGGGAGAATTTCTTCCGCCTTGGAAACCACGAAGCCTGCTCTCCGTGCCACTGCAGTCCTGTGGGTAAGTGACAGGCAGGCTCTGCTGCAGCCTGATGAGCTGAAAAAATAAGTGTTCCCCATGCCCTCAAGATAAAGCTTGGGGTGCAGTTTCTAGGCACTGACATAGTGTAAGTCCAGAAGTGTGTACATTATTGTAACACATCCGTGCTTCCAGATCTGCCTGTACACCCTTCCCCCACTCTCTTTAATTGAGTTGAACTTTCAGATGATTTTCTGGTGTATATAAAAATATGGGGTTGGCCTGAGTAATGGTTTGTAAATAATTAGCAACAGGATCATAGAGACCATTTGAACTTTGACTGTAGAAGGTTAGTTGCTTCATGAGTTCTTCTTGTTAATGATTTTATTTAGTCTAAGCTCCTTAGGGAGCTGAGCTTTTTTAGTATGTTGATGTGTATTCAGAGATGTGGAGCCCCCATAGTCTTTTTTCAAGAGTTTGACCTTTGTTTTTATTGTCGATGCCTTTTATATACTTGAATTCTCGACATAGGGCTTTGGGAGCTTGTGTTTGACCCCAGAAAAGTGACTGGTCTGGGATGCACTTTATCATCGGGTGCAGAGTGATTCACTAGTGTCTTCAACTTGATGAATCCTGAATATTGGACATTAGCTACTTTTGATTCACATTAGGTAATATATGTGGAAAGTTCAGATATCATGGCTTGAAATGAGGAGTTCTGATTTAAAACCTGATCCTTATTCTCTATGTAACCATCTAGAGATGACATGTTGGTTTTCAGGTGCTCTTTTTAGTTACCAGCCTTCTTTCTTTGACACATTAATTTTACAGACCTCTGGTGGTTGACAAGCTGTCTATATTTCAGGTTCTCTCAGCACACAGTGTGACAGCTACGGTAGATGCAGCTGTAAGCCAGGAGTGATGGGTGACAAGTGTGACCGCTGCCAGCCTGGGTACCATTCTCTCACTGAGGCAGGGTGCAGGTAAGATTGTTCCAGAGCTCAACAGAAGGGCAGAATCTAATGTAGCTGATTCATAATAACAGTGTCTTGTGACTTATCTGCAACAATAGAAACATCTTCCCCCCATAGTAATTGTCAACAATGTATAAGACTTCTGATCATAATGATGACCCAGAATTGGTTTGTACGTAGATTGTAGCGTTTTTAATATCTAAGTGCAATGAGTAACCTTGATTAAAACTGAATTCAAATATAAAAATGACTAGCATTCACATTTGCTCTTACTCCTTTAAAAAAAGAATATATTAACATGTAAAACCAATGGGTGACTTTGAGTCTGATTTCTTTTCCTTCTCTTCTCTCATCGTTTTTACCCATTTTCTGTTGGACAGACCTTGCGCTTGTGACCCTTCTGGCAGCACTGATGAATGTAATGTTGAAACAGGAAGATGTGTCTGCAAAGAAAATGTGGAAGGCTTCAATTGTGAGAGGTAGCTCATCTTTCTCTAGCCGTATTGTGTTGTTCCTGTTATCACATCTCAAGTACTAAAAATGGCTGATTGTGCCTTAATCTTTTTCAGATGTAAACCTGGATTTTTTAATCTGGAATCATCAAATCCAAGGGGTTGCACGCCCTGTTTTTGCTTTGGGCATTCCTCTGTCTGTACAAATGCTGTGGGTTACAGTGTTTATTCTGTAACCTCTACCTTTCAGATCGGTAATTTTGACCTTTTTTTCCATCTCCTAGAATTGAGAGACTAGACTTAACAGTAGTTTTTTTGTTAGTAACTCTTTGAAGGCTTTTTTATGGTAATAACACTTTATGTTTTTTAATGTGTATGACTTTTAAAAGTGTATGACTTTCTATTTTTGCTTTTTAACTTATTTTATGAAAAGGTACCTATGATTTTAGTTTTCCATAGTGAGTACAAATGTTACATAAAATAAAATACAGTTTGACGGTTTAGCATATATAAGTACTATTACAGTGCTCATTTATTCAAAAACTTTTATTGATGGTTTGTTATGTTTTTGTGGTATATGGAGGACACATCCGAATTTGGGGTGTGTACAGTGTAGTGGCACTTGTGTTTTCATCTCTGCCTCCTGCTTGCAGATGACGATGGTTGGCGTGCAGAACAGAGGGATGGCTCTGAAGCATTATTTGAGTGGTCTGCTGAGAGGCAAGATATCTCTGTCATCTCAGATAGCTACTTTCCTAGGTACTTCATTGCTCCTGGTAAGTGAAGCAAGAAAGTAATCTGGCTGGATATGTACTCTTGTTGGTCTCATTCTCACCTTCTTGCATGCCATTGTTGTGTTTGTATCCAGCGAAGTTCTTGGGCAAACAGGTGCTGAGTTATGGTCAGAACTTCTCCTTCTCCTTTCGAGTGGAGAGGCGAGACACTCGCCTCTCTGCAGAAGATGTGGTGCTTGAAGGAGCTGGCCTGAGAGTGTCTGTGCCCCTGATCGCTCAGAGCAACTCCTACCCTAGTGAGACCGCAGTGAAATACGTCTTCAGGTAGGGGCAGCTTTTTTTGTGAAATCTGACTTGAACAGAAAAATAAAAATGGTTTCTTTATCTTAGCTTTTTTATCCTCAAGATGGATGTTGAAGAGAAACATCTGGCTTATCAAGCTGACTTTGCGAAAATCCTTTTAATTGCCTATAGCCTTTCCAGTTGACTGTCCAACAATATTCACTTTTCATTAGGTTAGATCGTTAGAGCATTGCATCCTTGGTGCCATAAATGAAGAAGAAATGCTTTCTCAGCTTCTGGAACTGTCTTTACAGAAGTTGATGTGGCCCTTTCTCTCTCTCCAGGCTCCATGAAGCAACAGATTACCCTTGGAGGCCTACTCTTACCCCATTTGAATTTCAGAAGCTCCTAAACAATTTGACCTCCATCAAGATCCGTGGGACATATAGTGAGAGAAGTAAGTTATGACATAGTTTGGGAGAATTGCTTAAAAACATATAGATGGAAAGATTTGTGATAATGCAGTTTATTACTCTAACACTGAGATGGTGTAAACTGCCTCATTATACATGAATTATGTATAAAAAATACATTTTTAACTGCTTTCAAGGAGCTGAAGAAAATTTGCTAAAATTAGTAAATAGTATGATATGATAATAAGTCTATTGAGGTTATATTACACGTAAATAGATTCTTGTGAATAATCTAAATAGTCTACTGGTTCAAGCTGCTTAACCTTCATTTCTTTCTACTTATTAATATGTAATTTTAAAAGTCTTGATAATTTAACCATTGACTAAGTCATGGAAACTTATAAATTATGGAATGAACATTTGTTACAATTTTAGATAGGCAAAAAGTTTTATTCCTGTTTTTTTAAAAGCTTTATTTATTTATGCATACAAGTAGGGGTGTAGGCCAGAGGTGTGGGGTGGTGAGAGGATTCACCAGAGACAGAGTGGGAGCAGAACAGGAGGATCTACTAAAGTACACTGCTGAGGGGAGCAGCGGGCGAGGCAGGAGAGGTCTGCAGCACCATGTGGAATCTCCCTGGCTGGGGATCAAACTCGTGCTGCAGTGGCTGCTGGTAGCTTCATAGGCTGAGAATTAACCCCTTGTGCCAGCAGGGAGGCCCTCCTGTATTTTTTTTTTAATACAACCTTTTCATAGAAAGTCAAGCCTGCCTGAGGGAAGTCAGTGGTCTGGTGTCCGCAACTTGGATGCACTGATCTTCCATTTACCTGTGTTACCAGATGAAGAAGTCTTACATAGTTAGAAGCATGGAATGTGAGATTAATGAAAAGAGATTAATGAAAAGAAGTTAGAACTCAAGATGTAGAATTAAAAGTTTGCCCGTGTATGGGCAATAATTTTTAAAATTGGAAATACGACAAAAAGTCTAGAAAGAGGAAAAAAAATCAGTCTTGGAAGTATAGGTGTTTAAGGATGATGCCCTGAGATTCAAGGGAGAAAAAGAAATATATAAAATAATGCTTGCTTTAAAAACACAGTAAATTAAGAACAGAGAAAAAGAATTTTAAGGGGCAGAAACAAGTGACAGGTTCAGGAAGATGGCAGCACCACCGGCTTTTGGGTTGGCTGATAAGGAGTCATCAGTGAGGGTTTTTATTGTTTTTTTTTTTTTTTAAGAAATTGAAAGTGAAGTTGGATTGCAGTGATTTGAAAGTGATTGGAAGGTGAAGAGATATTTCTTTAACCTTTACTGTAAGGAAAGGAAAAGAGGCAGATAATTTGGGAGTAGGGTCAAAATTGAAGGAAGTGTGCTTTTTGAATGGGGATACTTCATGCTTAGAGTTAGAAGCACATTAACCTATAGAGATTCTTCTTATGACCTATCTGGGAAAAGTAGCCATAAATATAGATGTTAGCTCTGTTTTAGAAGAGAGGTCTTTCAGTTTCAGATTGTCAATTGCTTAAGTATATAAACATCAAGGAATGTTTCATAGCATGGGGATAACACTTGAAATATATGACCACAAGAGACAGGAGGGGAATGGAAATTAAAGGGAAATGTGATAACCCAGGGCTGCCTCTCCCACTACCTTCTTGCTGCTGTTGCCAGTGCACTGTGGGGTGGGATGAATGATCAGTCTAAAACTTGCACCGTTTCCATTTTCTTCTGCAAAGGAGAAAGCATTGGCTATATGGTGTGATGGCTTTGGAATAATCGCATATTTGTCAGAGGTTAACTTTCATACTAGAACTTGTTGACTTATTTTTGCTGTTTTATGCAAGGCAAAAATAAAATTGAATGTCACTTGTTGACAGGTGCTTTCCTGTTTCCTTGTCCTTGAGCTCTACAATCAGCAACTGCTTTTACAGCAAATGAATAAAAACACAGCTTACTGGCTATAGGCTGAAACTCTTCTTGCCCCCCCACATTCTTGCTCTTATCTCTTTTTGCCTCAGATTTTTGCCCAATGCTTTTCATTTTTCACATTGGTGATTGGGCAGGCTGCAAGCACCAACAAATCTGTGTGAGTGAGTGTGTGTTAAGAATGTAAGTTTGCAACCCAGATACTTAGGTATCACATGATTGTTCTGAATGCTGTTTTCTAGGTATGGTCTCCATACATGAATCAAAGTGATGGTTGATCATCTTTGGGATTTGGGGACTGCTTACTCTTTAGCATCATTGACTTTCCAGTAGGTTTTGGAAAACAGAAGCCAGGTTGGTGACTTTCTTTCCTCCACCATATACAGGTGCTGGATATTTGGATGATGTCACCCTGGCGAGTGCTCGACCTGGGCCTGGGGTCCCTGCCCCATGGGTGGAATCCTGCACCTGTCCTGTGGGCTACGGAGGGCAGTTCTGTGAGATGTGCCTCGCGGGTTATAGAAGAGAAACCCCAAGTCTCGGGCCATACAGTCCGTGCGTGCTCTGTACCTGCAATGGGCACAGTGAGACCTGTGACCCTGAGACAGGTGAGAAGGTGCTCTTTGGTGGCTGCCGGAGACCGCAGTTCTCTTTAACAGATGGAGAGGGAAGGCTCACTGTCTTCTTGATTTGTACACCCACCTGCTTTCTGATACCCATTCTCCCACTAGGTGTTTGTAACTGCAGAGACAACACAGCTGGTCCCCACTGTGAGAAGTGCAGCGATGGGTTCTATGGTGATTCAACCACGGGCACCTCCTCTGATTGCCAGCCCTGCCCATGTCCTGGGGACTCAAGCTGTGCTGTTGTGCCTAAGACAAAGGAGGTGGTGTGCACCAATTGTCCTACTGGCACCACAGGTGAGCACTCTTCCCGTCCACTTGCAGTGCCCATCCATAGAAGCCCCTTGGGAAGAAGGCTTTGGGGTCTTTTGTTTGGTTCAATGATTACAGTTTCTGTAAAGATAAGACTTTTGTAGGAAACAGGTTAGTGTAAGATTCCCAAAATTCATGTCAGACACAGATAATAGGTAACATATTTAAGGCCAAGTACTGTTCTAAGCTTTTGAATGTATTGCCTCATTAATCCTCACAATTCTGTATGGTAGATTTTGCTATTGCCCCCATGTTACTGCTAAGAAAACTGAGGCCCAGAGACACTGAGTGACATGACCAAGTCTGCACAGCTTTTTAGGAGAAGCTGGGATGTCTGCCCCCAGGAGTGGATGGACTCGAGATGAAAATCACTACAATGTGCTCTGTCTCATAGGATGAGAATCAAAACTTGATTTTTAGGTTGTAGGACTGTCTTGGGATTCTCAGTGTAAAGTGGTAAGTTTTAAATTCTCTAAGTAGGCTTCCCAGTGTATTGGAGTCCACTGCATTGAGTAGGGAGAATAGTTTGCAGCTTGGATAGGCCTCCATTCCTATTCTCTGAGTTTCTTTGTGATAAGAACATGAAATGAGGAACTGCCTGTACTGACCCATAGGAGTCAAGGCTTGCTGGAGACCGTGTCTCTCCTTCTGTAGACAGAGAGGTGCTGGTGAGGTTTCTGATAAAATTCTTGCTCCATTACAAGCTTTTTGTTCAAGCAGTATTGCTACAGGGCATGAAAATAAGTAAAAATCAGAACAAAGCATTGAACTCATTATTCTGTATCTCTGAGTCTCATCAAGGCACGCTGTAGTCATTAGGAAACATCAGAACTCTCCACTTTCTTCCACTGCTCCACTGACCGCACACCATGCACAGGGCATTGCGCCACAGAGGGAAGAAATCATTTGCTTAAGGTAGCTGAGAGAAAGGAACAGAACTTGGTGTAGAATTTTGTTATTTGTGACCCTTTTCTGCTTTTGTTTTAAACAGTGGTCCAACAGTCTCAGGCAGAAATATACCTCCATCCTGACTCCCCACCACCCGGCACCCGTGCTCTGCCCCACCCCTTCTGGGCTTCTCGTGGTCCCTCCCGTGTCCCTGACTCTTGCCCTGCCCTATGCTGTTCTCTCTTTTCAGAGTGCTTTCCCCACTTTCCTTACCCAGATCTCACTTTTCTTTGGCCAACTTCCGTCTATTCTGGGGTTGGGTTCAAACATCACTTCCCCAGAGAGAGTTTCCTCAGTGAACCCTCCCTGCCCTGCTATCCGTGGCTCTGAGGCCCTTTGTTCGGCAGCCATAGCACGTGCTTAGCATCCCACGGGCAGTGTGTGTTCTTAGACGGCCTTTGCATGGTGTTTTGATGAGAGATCTCTTCACTCATTCCTCTGTTTCATACAGACTCCAACTGTAAAATTAAACAAGCATTGTGGAGACTTTCTCATATCTATGCTAAAGAATGTAAATGGTGCTTGACACTATTTGAGACACTTAATGGAGAGACAGTATAATAGATCTTGGAAAATGTGATAGTGTATTAATGCTATAATGACATGTTAGTCATTATCAGTTGTCTCTCCCACATGACTGTGAAACATGCTTGTTTCATTGGTTATCACCTAACCATATGTAGCAATTCTTGAGGATGTTGGTTAGGCTAGAGTAAATGGCATCGGCCCTGTAAAAGAATGCTGCCATCATCCTCTCTCCCTATATCCTGTAATACCTTTATTACTTTATTGATGGAACTTTTAGCCACTTGATATTTTTATAGTTATTCATTTGTTTATCGTCTCTCTTCTCCTTCTACTACTCCACCTGTAGTTTAAGCTCCATGAGCGAAGAGATTTTTGTGGGCCTTTTTTTTTTGTTCACTTTTATACCCTAACACCCAAGAGTAGTAGCTGGCAAATGTGTTCCTTGAAGAAATGCAAATATTTATTGAATAAATGAATAGAGATTGCAGATACAAGAGTTGTGTTCCTGGTTTGAAGACTTAAAGAATTTGAATGACCACCGATTATCACTGAGATTTTCATGCCTGGTGTGATTTTGCATTTAATTTATTCTTTAAAATAGTCTTTTGGGGTAAATTATTGCTACTACTGTTATTCTTTTTCAATAAATTTGGGTCCTTGGTTTTGGGACTACAGAGATCAGTAAGGAATGGTCCCTCTTCGGGGGTTAAAACGGACAGGAAACACCGATCCTTTTCATACAGTGTGCTTATCAGTTCAGATAAAGGTGTGCAGGCAAGGGAACTAGAGGGGAGGGAGAAGCACTAGGGGGAGGTGATGAGGAAAACTAAGGCATAAAAAAGTATGACTCCATCCAGATCATATAGCTAGTACAGCTGGACTTGAACCTATGTCCTAGACGTAAGAGTAAAGCACAGGGGAGCTGTGGCCCCCAGACAGAGTTTTGGTGGGAGAGCTTTTCCTGGGCTGCCATGACCTCTTTTAAGTTTTCTGCCAGATATTTTCTGAGTTTTATTCAAAACAGGTTGCAAGACATTTTAAATATGGATCACATCTAGAATAACTAAATTATCTGGTGGCACAGCAAAACTGAAATGCCATTTTAGTCCTAATCTGGACAAGGATCTTGGGTGAGAATCTGGTAACGCTTTACACCCGAGACAAGAAGGACTCCTGACTGCCTGTGCTCTCTTGACATTGTAGTGTCTCTCTTGCCCCCCTCAGCCACACTGTCTGTTCACGTCAGCGTTCTCTGCCAAACGCTGTGCTCAGTGTTCGGTCCTCAGGTGACCAGCCTCTGAGCAACATTGGACATTTAACCACTCACTTTGCTCAGGACCTTTTCTCCTCTGGCTTTTTGTCACACTTCGCTCTCTGGTTTTCTCCTACCTCTCTGGAGTCTCCTTTGATTACTTCTGTTTCTCAGCATGGCGCTTTCACATCTACTTTACATGTTCCTCTTAGGTGAACAGATCTCACCTTTAGTCTTCGAAAGCCTCTCTGCGCCTGTAACTGCCAAGTCTGTTCCTTCCACCCTGAGCTCTCCTCCAGAGTGCCCGCTACCTACTGGCCGTGTACACTGGTATGGTGGGCTAGAACCTTCCATCTCCCCTCTGCATCCACTCTCCCGTCTTTCTCCACCTGGCCAGACCTGTGTGCACAGCACCAATGGTGACTTCATTTGAGCTCAGCAGTAGCAAGCACACACAAGATCAGGGAGGAGGAGGGAAGGCAGCTAATTAATCCACGGCCCCCTCTCTGTAGGGTCCTCACGGCTTGATGACCTTAAAGTTCTCAGCTCCTGGCAGGTGGCCTTCCCCAGACAGCTTTGACTTTAGGTTTTGGTAACTGCTCCCTCCATTCACCTCCTGACCCAGGTAACAGGAACCTGCATTTCCTCTCCAGGTGCTACCCTTCCTTGTGGTTTCCCTACAATTGTCCATACTTTGTTGATGCTACTTTTATGAAACTTCTCCTCAAGTCTTAACTGATTTGAATGTGCCAGTTATTTTTGCTCTGATGTTGATTAAGATGGCTAAAGGAGTCTCAGATTGAAGCAAATTCAAGCTAAATCTTTGATCCCCTCCCCTTTTCTCCAATCTAATCCTGCTCCTTCCCTGATCTTACTCATCTCAGAGGAAATCCACATAGCTACTGAAACTTAAATTCATTACCAGCAAGTGTTCCTGATTCTCTCTTGAGTCTGACCATTTTTCTCTACCTCCACTGTTACAGCCTGCTCTACACACAACTGCCCTATCCCCTGAAATAGTTCCCTGATTGACTTCCTATCTCATCCTGCTCCTCTGCCATCCATCTGCCCAAAGCAGCTAGAATAATCCTTTTAAATTGTTAGACAGATCACAGTATTTTTAAAACCCTCCAATAGTACCTCAGGACACTTTAAACCTTTTAGTTTCTTTCTGTAACTTGCAAGTTGGCTCTTAACTGCTTCCACAAGCCTGTCTGGCATTGCTGGAACATCATCACTGATTTTTTTCTGATGCTCCACTGTCATCCCAAATGTCTCTTGTTTATAGAGACTTGCTCTAGCTACCCACTCTAAAGCAGCTCACCCTGACTCTACCATGTTGCTCTGTTTTAACTTTCTTATGCTTATTCTCCTCTGAAGTAATCTTGTTTGTGTATGTCTCTGGATTGGTTCCCCAACTGCAGGATAGGCTTTGTTAGACCACATCATCCTGACCACCTAAAACAGTGCTGAGATATAGTAAATGCTCAGTAAATATTTATAGAGTGAATAGATGGACAGATCTCTGCTTCTGCAGGACTTTTAGACTCACCTAGGCCCTGTCAACTACAGAGATACCAAACTTGAGCTAATAATGACGGGAAAGGAGAAAAGGAAAGATGAGAAGCAGTGAGTTTAGTACACTGGAAAGAGAGCGCTGGCATCTAGATACTTGGTTATGAGCATGTTACTTAACCTCTCCATTGTCTTGACTATAATAGGAGCTGGCCAGTGATGAGTGCCAGGTTCTCTCCTAAAACACTGAATTCTGTGTTAGTTGACACTGCTTACACTAGAATGAGCACATGCCTTTTATTTTCAAAAAGAACCCTCTGCTCACTGTGTTGTTAGGGAACTCAGAGCATCAAGAATGGCACCTCATCTTTTTAATGTCATCAACAAAAACAGATGGGAAGTGCAGTCCCAGGGACAGGAGAGGGCACTACACCAGAGCGTAGCTCACTCGCAGAGTGCCCTTAGTGTGTGATTTCAGTGAATCCCCAGGACAGTTGAAGTGAAGCAGGCACACCAGGTGTGGTCTTTCTAACAGGGAAAGGGAGATGTCCCCAAGGCCTTTCTGCTGTCTGGCACAGGCCCCTTGCCCTCCTCAGCTGGTGCCAAGTCCACTGCCCCAGGTTGCCTGGATGGTTAGACTCCATTCTTTGTACCAGTGGTAATTTATTAGCAGACCCTTTGTAACGAGTAGCACCAGAAATGTCCAAGGCCTTTCTCTGATAACATCAGATCATCTCCTGCCCAGGTAAGAGATGTGAGCTCTGTGATGACGGCTACTTTGGAGACCCTCTGGGCAGAAATGGCCCAGTGAGGCTGTGCCGCCTGTGCCAGTGCAACAGCAACATCGACCCCAACGCCGTGGGGAATTGCAACCGCCTGACGGGAGAGTGCCTGAAGTGCATCTACAACACTGCTGGCTTCTACTGTGACCGATGCAAAGAAGGGTTTTTTGGAAATCCCCTGGCGCTCAATCCAGCTGACAAGTGCAAAGGTAAATCAGCCACAGGCCAGATTCTCTCATCACTGTACTCGTTTATTTTGCAAATTCATAGCGTGGTGTCTTTGGGGTGTTGCAGTTATTTAGTCACATGCAAGACCATTTTATAGAAATCTAGCACAAACCAGTCATTTAATGTTTTCTAGTAGACACATGGAAATAGAAAAGCAAGTGGAATTAAATTTACTAATGTATTTTATTTAACCTTATACAGCTAACTACTTTCGTTTCAACAATTACCTATAAAAACTATTGCAATATATGTTTTTATTTCCCCACATCACTTCTTCAGAGCTTTTACAGCACATCTCAGTCCAGACCAGCCATATTTCAGGTGCTCTGTATCCACAGGGACCGGTTCCTCTGTCTGTACTGGACAACACAAGTCTCAAGAATCAGCTGCTAGTGTGGGTATTTTAGTATCTCTCGCAGGTGATGTGTATCTTTTCTGTCTCTGTCTTGCTGCTTAGCTTGCAGCTGCAATCCCTACGGGACCGCAAGGCAGCAGAGTGGCTGTAACCCCGTGACCGGGCAGTGTGAATGTCTGCCTCACGTGAGCGGCCGCGACTGTGGGGCCTGTGACCCCGGGTACTACAACCTGCAGAGCGGGCAAGGCTGCGAGAGGTGAGACACCTGATGCCTTCGCTGGAAGTGTTTGTGGGTTTTTTGATGTAATAGATGACAGTTTATGGGTCATATGCTTAAATGATTGGCTTGCCTCTGTTCAGGAATGATTTGAGTGCCTAATACCAGCGAGGCAGCCCAACAGGAATCATGGGAAGCTGTATTCAAGCTAATGGCAGGAAGCGTGGCATACATGATTCTAGCTGAATCAGAATCACCTGGGCAACATTCAAAAACAGAAAACAGGGTCCTTTCTGACATGCTTAGTCTGACCCTAGGGTTGCATTCTGGGGATTCCAAGTTGGAAAGCCACCAGCAGTAGTTGAGTCTCAGAATAACAATGTGTTATTCTAACCTAGGGTGAGGTGAGAAAAAGAAGTGCTAGATAAAACACGTGAAAGTTACTTGAGCTTCAGGGGCCTAACAACCCTTAACATTTGGTTTTCTAATCAAAATACATCAGTCCTATGTGGAAAGGGAAAAAAATGGTTTGCCTCAGGTCTGTTTTTCTTACCTGGGGAATGTCATGTGTTCCGTTTGCAGGTGTGACTGCCACGCTTTGGGTTCCACCAACGGGCAGTGCGACATCCGCACTGGCCAGTGTGAGTGCCAGCCTGGCATCACGGGACAGCAGTGTGAGCGCTGTGAGGTCAACCACTTTGGGTTTGGACCTGAAGGCTGCAAACGTAAGGGGCGCTGGTGGCATAGAACCCTAAGTCTCCCCTAATTCCGCTCAGAACCAGAATGGACTTGGACAGATCAGTCCAGCCACCTGTCTCCCAGGCAGGGCGATCCCTAAGTCCTCAGATGCTTCGATGCCAAAGTGTTATGCTTTCCTAGAATTCTGGGGATCAAGAGTTTCTCTGGTTTCCCTGCCACCTAGTTTATGTCATTTGTGGTGTTTCTGATTCCTCCTTTTTCCAGTCTTCCATTTTTTCTAAAGAAAAGTCTCCTTTTGATCATTGAACTGTGCTTGAGGAGACCCTTTGTTGGTTACATTCTTAGTGCCGATAGTGAAGCTGTGAGACTCTGCTCGCAGTGGGCCAGTTGACTCACTGGCTGCAGTTGCTCCCACCCTGGGGGCCCTTGTGCTGTAGTCATGTGTAAACATCTGCTTCTCCTTGGTGTAAACACTTGCCTGGAAGTAGCCTTAGAACTGTTTGAGCTTTTGCTTTCTGAATTCTTTCATTTTTCCTGTGGAATGTAGCATACTGCCTTTTACTCAATTCAGAGAGCAAAGTGAATAAACACACTCAAATAATGCAAAATAAGCATTAGCACTGGGGCTTCTGGTTTTACATAGAAAAATATTAAAACAATGGTGAGATGAATAGAGATGAATTTGTAAAGTACACAAAAGGATACTGATTTAATAGGCTGATTTCTATAAGTATTAAGTAATCTGAAAGGATACACATTTTACTTAAAACTCACTGGTGTTTTTTAAAATTTTCTGTCTTTGCTGCCAGGCACTCTTAATCATTTAAATTTCCATAAAAAATCCTGTTTGTCAAGAAATGTCTGTGTAATGACAGTGTGGTCAGTAATCAATGTCAGTCTGAGTGAAAAGCCATCCTTCTCTGCCTGGTTATGTGCTCTTGCCCCTCTGTTCTGCAGCCTGTGACTGTCACCCTGAGGGGTCTCTTTCGCTCCAGTGCAAAGATGATGGTCGTTGTGAATGCAGAGAAGGCTTTGTGGGAAATCGCTGTGACCAGTGTGAAGAGAACTATTTCTATAATCGGTCTTGGCCTGGATGCCAGGAATGTCCCGCGTGTTACCGACTGGTAAAGGACAAGGTAAGCTGTTCATAGTGCATTCATTCATTCATTAACCATCAGATGGGAGCTAACTGCACATTAAGTTCTGGACCAAAAGTGGTGAAGAAGATAAACACAGGGGCCTCCCTGGTGGCGCAAGGGTTAAGCGCTGCACTGTGGAGCTGTCGGCAGCGGCGACGCGAGTTCGAGGCCCAACCAGGGAGAGTCCCACATGGCGCGGCAGACCTCTCCTGCCTTGCCCGCTGCTCCCCTCAGCAGTGTATTTCTGATCTGCCTGTTCTGCTGCCCGCTCTGTCTCTGGTGAACCTTCTCACTGCCCCAAGCCTCTGGCCTGTACCCCAGCTTGTATGTATAAATAAAAAATAAATCTTTAAAAAAAAAGAAGATAAACACAGTCCCTGTTCTCAAAGACTTATGTTCCAGTTGGGAAACAATTAAGTAAGGAAATCAGTGCCAGAAAGAATACAGAGAATAGAACTGCTTTCTCTTATGGCTCTAAGGAAATGCACTGAAGATGAGATCTTAAGGATAAGCAGAGACAAGCCCAGTGAGAAGGGGATGGAAGGCTCTTCCTGCACAGGGAATGTGGGGTACAAAGGCTTAGGAATTGGGGGTTGTCTGGAGCCTGCTGATTAAGTCGGGAGTGGTTCGTGATAAGACTGGAGAAGTTGATGGAGACAAATGTTTTGTACCATGTTGGCCATAGTAAGGAATATGGTTTTATTCCAAGTCCCCTGGAATGTACCAAAGAGTTTTAAGCTAGGAAATCCAGTTTATGTTTGTAAGAAGAATATTTTGACTACTGTGGGAAGAATGATAGTTAGGATTGGGGTGGGGGTCCTCTGGTGGAATTGGTGGATGAATGTGATGTATGTGTGGGTACAGAGGATTAAAGGGACAAAGACAAGGAAAGAGAAGAATCAAGGGTAGGTATTGGTATTTTTGCTCAAGGTAGCTGGAGGCATTA
Source organism: Scalopus aquaticus (assembly GCA_004024925.1). Classification (NCBI taxonomy): domain Eukaryota; kingdom Metazoa; phylum Chordata; class Mammalia; order Eulipotyphla; family Talpidae; genus Scalopus; species Scalopus aquaticus. The sequence goes on from PVIJ01002266.1 coordinate 159,433, forward strand.
TTTATTGAGGTGGACATGACTCAAAGAACAGATGTGAGAGAAAAGAGTATAATTTTGGATGTTAGTCCAGATGCCTGTCAGAGAGCTCAGCGGAGGTGTCAAGGAGTAATCTGAAACACAAGGGGGTGGGCAGAGCTGGGAAGTCGTCAGCATTTGGTGTTTAAAGTTAAAGGGATGAGTCTGACATTTTTTCTTTGGAAATCAGAGAAGTAAAGAAAATTGACCCAGTATCTACTTATCGGCAACCAGGCAGGAGTCTTATACACCTAGGTATTTATAGACTGCAGCTCATCTTCCAGCAGGAAGTACAGTGCTTCAGGAACACTCATCTTCCTACTTTCCCTTTTCTTCCTTCATTATGTTTAGGTTGCTGATCATCGAGTGAAACTCCAGGAATTAGAGAATCTCATAGCAAACCTTGGAACTGGGGATGAGGCAGTGACAGATCAAGCCTTTGAGGACAGACTCAAACAAGCAGAGAGAGAGGTTATGGACCTCCTTCGTGAGGCCCAGGACGTCAAAGGTAAGTTTTAAGGTACAATAAGCATAAGGTTATTCTCCAACACATTGAAGCTATTACAAATATTTTTATAAATTTCCAGCATTTTTAAGTCTGTTCCATTACAACGTATTTTAAAATAGTTTTAAAAAATCATTGCAGGTATGCATTGTTAGTGTGTGTTACTTTAAGTAGAAAATTTGGCTTTTGATTTTTTTCATCATTCCAGTGAGTATTTATTTTATGCCCTGCTTTATTTCTTTGAAAATGATTCTCATAGGGAAATTATGATATTGAACAGCTAGCTACCAAATATATAACACTTAGTATTTATGAAAGCAGAGATTAGAAATTAATGCATACTTATGAAATTATCTAGTTAACAAACACATATGGTGGTAACATTACATGAAGGCATATATTATACGTATTATATGTATAATGTCCTTTGCAATTAGAGAGTTCAATCCTCTGTACATTATCTGATGAGACAGGATGATAAAGAAGAGGTTGACTTAAGATGTAGAAAGCAGTTTGTTTATTTTTAAAATACTTTATTGAAGTAAAGAAGGCGAAGGACAGATAACAGATGGTTTCACTTATTTGTGGAATATGAATAACCAAAAACACATATACTGGAAAAAATAATCTTAGACTTAGTGAAAAATATACTGGCTTCCAGAGGAAATGGGAGGGAGAAGTGGCTAGAGGAAGGAAGGGGGCGGGACAACAGGACATTGGCACAGGAGGCGAGTGAAGCATGTGCCCATGTGGAGGAGGAAAACCGTAACCCCAAAGTCATACAGACATGTAACTGGCTGACAAATCTAATTTTAAAAATGAGAAATAAAATAAAATACCTTATTGGCTCAAAAAAAAAAAGCTTTTAAAACTTTGAGGGTCTCCCTGGTGGCACAGCGGTTGAGCCCTGGGCTGTGGACCTGTCGGCAGCGGCGACGCAAGTTCGATGCCCAGCCGGGGAGAATCCCACATGGTGTGGCAGACCTCTCCTGCCTCGCCCGCTGCTCCCCTCAGCAGTGTATTTCTGATCTGCCTGTTCTGCTCCCCACTGTCTCTGGTGAACCCTCTCACCATCCCGTGTCTCTGGCCTGTACCCCAGCTTGTATGTATAAATAAATAAATCTTTAAAAAAAAAAATTGGGCCTCCCTGGTGGTGCAGCTGTTAAGCACTGTGCTATGGTGCTGTCGGCAGCAGCGATGCGAGTTCGACGCCCAGCCAGGGAGAATCCCACATGGTGCGGCAGACCTCTCCTGCCTCACCCGCTGCTCCCCTCAGCAGTGTATTTCTGATATGCCTGTTCTGCTCCCCGCTCTGTCTCTGGTGAACCCTCTCATTGCCCCACACCTCTGGTCTATGCCCCAGCTTGTATGTATAAATAAATAAATCTTAAAAAAAAAAAAAAACTTTGAAAGTCAGTTATTTTAAATAGTTAATTTGTTTTTTATAAGCACTTTAAATTTTTATTCTTCTTAGTCTCTGGGTAAGGTTTTTTCTAAAACTTGCACAGGTTCTTTTTACACTTACTGCTTGCCTGTAGTAACACCATCAATGGAAAGATGACTAAGGTACTGCACCTTCATCAAGGTGTCACCATCTGCCTGGCGTTACTTCTGCTTGGGGGTTCTCCCATGGTTGAGAAGCCAGTGTTCTCAGTTACTCACAGTAAACACTCGTTATCATGAGCACACCTGGTACTGCAGTAATCAACTTCACTACTTTCTTTTTAGCTTTATTGAGTTAGAATTGATTGCACTGATATGAAAGCTGTAGCGTACAGCATGACTCAGCATGCAGATATTGTGAAATGATTATCGATTATTGATTTATGAATCAGTATCCATTTGGAGTTAGAGTCTTACTTTCAAAATACAGGTCAACAAAAACTAAATGGATTTGCTGATTTCTTGATGTAAATATCCTTAATGCATAGAATTTTGATTTTATAAAGCTACTGAACTAGAGAAGAAATTCATTGTTTGCTTCTGGTTTGAGCTAGTTTGCTTGATTTTTTTTTTTTCCATGTGAGAGTCCAGAAATTGGTCTATGAGGCACATTTTTAGAAATAACACTGGTCAACAAATTTTTACAAAAGTCATATCACTGAAATAAAATTAGTCATTTCCTATCAGTTTGTATGTGCTCAACACGAATATGACAGTCAGATTCTAGTTTTGGCTCTAGTTTTTTTTTGTAATCTGGAATAAATTAATGTTTACATCACAAACTGCATGCCAATCACTGGTGAACAAATTTTTACAAAAGTCATGTACTGAAATAAAATTAGTCATTTCCTATCAATTTGTATGTACTCAACATGAATATGAGTCAAATTCTAATTTGGCTCTATTTTTTTTGTAATCTGCAATAAATGGATGTTTACATCACAAAATGTATGCCAATAGTAATAGGCCTACGGTTAAAACCTGTAAAAAATCAAGTCATAGACTACTTCTTAGATTTCTTTGCTTGTTTCTTGTACAGTTGTTCAGGAGCATCTCTGGGGAGTGTCCAGCAGTAGTCAGCAAGCATGGTAGTGGGTCATTTTCCCTGGTATCTTTGTTCCATTGATATGATATCTTGATGAAAATGTTCACCATGTTCATCACTAATGATACCGCAGTTTTCAGAGAAGAAATCCAGATGGGAATGAAGGAAGTGGATCTTTAGAGACAGATTGCAGTCAAGTTTCTGATACTGCATCAGCATGTCTTCTAGTAGTTCCTTATAGTTTTCTGCCCTAACATTCCCAAGAAAGTTTGTAGACACTAGGCGAAAAGCATTCCATGCTTGTTTTGCATCACCCTGCAGCAAGTTGTTGAACCGGTCATCTCAATGCAGACGGAATGTTTCAGTAGACTATTCTTGATTTCGTTTGCTTCGTTATTCCACTGGAAAGAGGAGGAACCAAGCAGAAGTAACAGTCTTTTATGTGGTTGCTTGGCTCTCTCCACACTATGAGGACTGCAAATGGCATGGATGGTCTTTTGCCATTTAACCACTGTGGAAGCTGTGTTGTACGTGTAGCACAGCGTCTATGCGGGGCCCAAGGCTTGTCTTGGTCACCAACCTTGCATCCGAAGTCAAAATGATAAGCCTTCTTCACTTGACAAGTGATACTTTTCTTCTGGTTGGCAAATGTCACATCCCCACAAATAGAGCAGAAATTGTCCACGCTATTAACACACTTTCAAAGCATGATTGTTCCGTATTGTGCCTAAATGGATAAAATAATAACAGTTCTATATAACAGTAGCTTAAACTGTCTCGCACAAAGTCTGAAATATTTTCAGTGCTCAACCTTTCCGACAGGATTTTCTATAGTGCACTGCTGACATCAGCTTACTTCAGCAGCCGCCTGGCAGTAGTATTGCATTGCCTCATAAAATGATGCAATCAACTCTGGATGATGTGTGCATGATGGTATTATGCAATGCGATGCAATATTACAGCATTCTAAACTGATTTAGGATGTCGTTGCAGTCCTACTTGATAAATTTACACGGTGAAACATATAAAATGAATTATATGAAATATCTTCAAAACGAGAGCTAATAAAAAATTTTCAGGGTTATATTCATGTTCAGCACACCAAGATAGTACAGATAAGGGCCTTTTTAAGTCAGTAATGATCTCACTGTTGACCAGTGTAATAAATAAAACCAGAGGCCAATAGGTTGTATTAACTTTAGGTGTTCTTTGTTTTTGTTTTTTTGTGTGTGTGGTGATGGTTGTTATATCCTAAGATCTTAAGACAGCTTAAGTCTTTAGCATAGATGAAGAAGAATTTAAATATTTCATATTCTACATAAACAGTAGTAGTTTTTTTGAGGATGTTCACTTTTTAGCAATAGCTTTTGACATGTTATCTCATTAACATATCATCTTAAAACAACAAATTCACACCTACCATTAACATTGATGACTTGAATGTGGGGTTGTCATTCTTAAGTGCCAGTTATTCTGCCTCAGAGGTGGGGTTTGGCACACAGCTCTGGGCCAGCACCATCAGCACACGGGAGGGAGGCCAGCTAGCACTGCCATCAGCCTTAGCGCCAGGCGTCTCCGTGCAGCCCCGCTGCACCTGCCTCCCCTTGGACTACAATGTCTACCTACTTTCCTCTGCCCAAACATGTGGTTCTGTCGGACAGAAGCTGTGATAAGAGCCATGGCCATCATACCTCCCCTTAAGCCATCTGACAGTGGGAGCATCGTGGGCTACTACTACTGATAACTTTGGGAGCACTTTATAATGAGGCCAGGGTTCCGTCCGCTTCCACTTAGACCTGCTTCCTGAGGTTGCTGGCTGACCTTTCCTACTTAGGCTCAAACTAGCCAAAAATAAAAATATCTTCATAATGATGGTTCTTTTAAAACTATCCCTGAGTATTCATTTGTAGCTTAAACTTGGCTTATTCTGCAGATTCAAAAGGAGATTATAAGGTGCAGTTAGGTCTTACAGTTAGACCCTTGGAAGGATCTGATTTTGTGAAATTACTCTCTTTTATAGGATAATAGGTTATCTTTCTCCTTTCACATACTACTGTTCTTCTAAAGAACTGGCCAGAGAGACCATATCTGTCATATTTTTGAAGGTCTAAAGGGAAGGGACCTGTGTAACTCATTGGCTGATAGGCATCCTCAATATTTAGATTATTAAAGGATCTGATTAGGGCCACAGTGTTCTGTTAGGCAGGAGTTGTGCTGTACACCAGCTTTGTACACGTATTTGGTAGTGTTGCTTACAAGTTGCTATTTTCCAAACCTATATTCAACTTTATTGGTCTTAACTAGGACCTCTCATCTTTTTAACCTTGCTTAAAAAATTTCAGTGCCAACACTGAACATTATGCTGAAATAGAAGCTGGTCAATTTCAGCTAGGACTTACTGGCTCTTTTACATTAATATAGCCTTATGACATGAGAATTTTAATAACAACAGAGTTATATATATTTGCATGGGCTTATAATTATCTTTTGATGTATTAGCACCCAAGTGCAAAGTTTAAGTTGAATAGGAAAATTTAATAAAGAACAAGTTGAAGAACTAGTCAAAAGCAGAAATCAGATTTTTGAAAAATGACATGGATATGTCAGTGGTAAGGAATGATGTCAAGCATCTCTTCAATTTAAACTATGAAATGGAATTTTAATTTGTCATATTTCATCCCTTGCTTTAGAAACTTTTTCCTAGTTTAGAAAAAAATGTCATAGTTTAGAAAATGTTGGGTCTGGAAGCACTTTTAACAACACTGATTTTTATGATTAAATCTAGCATGTGCTAGGATGTCTAAATCAGTCTTTATCAAGCATTTCTTGGCTATCTTTTCTTTGTCAGTCACTATAAGACTGAGGCTGTAGTGATGGGTAAGAAAGAGGGTCAGACAGCACAGAGTTGGAGACAGTGTGAAGAGTGTGACCATAGAGGTACCGCCAGGCACAGTATGACCAACACTCCAGTGGGCGCAGGAACATCAGTCAGAAAGGTGCGGCTTTTGGAAGTCAGATGAGCAGTACCTCAGATTCCTCATGAGATGATATGGCCTCCTGTCAGACGACTTGTGAACTTTCTTCTGCAATGCTATTGCAGATGTGGACCAGAATCTGATGGATCGCCTCCAGAGAGTAAATAGCACCCTTTCCAGCCAAATTAGCCGTTTACAGAATATTCGGAATACCATTGAGGAGACTGGAGACTTGGCTGAACAAGCGCGTACCCGGGTAGAAAGCACAGAGCAGTTGATTGAAATCGCAACCAGAGAACTTGAAAAAGCAAAGATGGCCGTTGCCAATGTGGTGAGTGTGTGTGACTGTCTGAGGCGGGAGCAGGAGACCCCTGGTAATCTGCAGCAAGCCTAGCAGTGGAATGCTTCTTTAACTAACTTTAACTTGCATCTTTTTGTCTCTCAACACGGAGCGGGAGAGCTGTATTGCTCACAGCTATCATGAGGTAGTTTCATAAACTGGATAGAAGCTCAAAGACATCTATTGATACATCAGGGTCCTTTTTCTGCCTTTGTTCCTTCTGTGGCTCTAGGCAGTTTGAACTTCCTTTATCCCTCTCTGAAATTAACAGGCATTCTTTTTGCCAAATAACCTAATGAAATTTTAACTTTGTTTATATTGTCTTTTACTTCCTTTGCTTTGAGGGATGTGTCTTTCAAGATTTTGCTGAGATGTATGTCATGTAGAGTTTTGCCTATATTTTCTTCTATACATTTTATGGTTTCTGGTCTTACATCCAGGTCTTTTATCCATTTTGAGTTGACTTTTGTGCAGGGTGTGAGGTAGTAGTCTAGCTTCATTTTTTTGCA